>JANFAI010000069.1:0-225403 GCA_024613185.1 Pisolithus microcarpus | reverse complement strand
TCCCTTCCCTCCTCAGTAGCTGGTTGTTACTGAGGAGTAAGTCATCCTTTCCATTTAGCCTTTTCACTTACTGACTACCTGTAGCTTAATTATCTGATGGGTAGATACAGTACACTACCTCATAATGCATAGCAACAGGACTGCCAAGAGTCTATGCATTAAGCAGATTATGCACAACAGACTTGTCACATGAGTGTGACATAAGATGTGACATTGTGACTTAGAGTAACCTGCCTCGAAAGCACATGGAAGTACAGTGTATTAAGAAGTGAAATACATGTTATGTAAGTGTAGTCTGTTTTGCAGACAGGAATTCCTCTCATTGTAGACAAGCTCTAAATTTAATAAGGTAGGAGGATAGATTGAGTGAAATGTGAGGATCACCTCCATAGTGCATGCAACCTGCTTCCAGCTGCTTGCACAACTCAATGAGCTCACTCTGTGTTGGTGCTGTGACATTTCCTATGTCATCTTCATCACCATCATCACCATCAATCACCATCAATGACTGTGCCATTTGTGGCAGCCATCTTGAAGTGTGTACTTTGTCAGCAATGGCCCCTAATACTCCCATCCAATATTGGCTCTGGAAGTTCTCTTTCTTCAGGTGGCTCCACTAGTTCATCAATGGATGGCAGCCTGCCAAAAATACAGCTCTGTTCCTTTAAGTGTCAGACAGATTCCATCACCTCTGATTCAACTGATGTTGATTGTTTGGCTTCTGTGTGGATTCTGCAGCCACTGGTGTGAGCATGGGAATACAGATTTTAATCCCAGAACATGACAGTGCAGCTGTATGGAGAGCTTGAAATGGCATCAAGTGCCATGTCATCATCTTCAGCTTCCATAATGGCCTTCAGTGCAGGTTGCCAGTCACTATCAATGTACTGATCATGAAGATGAGCATGTAAACCACTTTCTACCTTGGCAGTGTCATGTACCAGTGGCATATTGGTGAATAAAGTCCCAAGCCACTGGATCCATGTGAGCTGGACAGAATGACATCGAGGTATCACTGTGACATGACAAAGTGTTAGCATATTGAGCCATTATCATCCATAGTAGTCTATACATACAGCTGAATTTTGGTATGGTTCCAACAATGCTGGATTGTTTTCTGCTGACATGGCTTCCCAAGCAGCCTTTGCCATAGTCATCCCCTCAAGTAAGCTGAGTTTGTATATGTTGCACTTGCCAGCTGCATCCAGATTGGCTGCCTGAGCACAAAAATTCTGATGATATAAAGCCTTGAAACATTGGATTATGCCAGCATCACATGGCTGAATGAAGGATGTCATATTTGGCTTGAAAAAATTCAACTGAGATGTTTGAAGGCTTGTAAGAGACCTTGTGTCCATTAAAATTATCAATGCAGAGGCATATCTCTTGTTGCTGGTGCTTCATGCAGAGATTAAGCTTTTTAAGCCATCTACAATGACAAATCAATGGGTTATGTGACTGGTAGGACTGAGACAAGAAACACACTCTTTGAATATGGATGATGTCATCCATGCCTTTTCATTGTTCCAATAATAAAAACCACATTTCCCTGGTATCTGCTTTTTGAAGCATTGGGGTTTTGATGATTTACCAATAAAGACTGGCTCAAGTTTTTCACTTCTGTCAGCATTACATGCAAGTCCAACAGTAATACAGAATTTTTCTTTCTTTTTTCTGCTGAGTTGGCAAGTGGCCAAACCATGATCAGGTGGAGCACTGGTGATTGGGTCAGAAATTGGACACAACCTGTAATTAGGAATGGCTTACTAAGGGAACAAGGCTGTCTCATCAAAATTAAAGTGATCTTGGGGCACAAGTCTTGCCAGAATTTTTTGGCACCATTACTGCTCAGTTTCAACTGCTTCCAGGTCAACTGAACCTGCCTCTCCATGCTGCTGATGCTCCCAAATCTTGTAAGTCTTGCAGAATGAGTGCAGTCAACCTTCTCCAGAAAGCCTTTCCTCTTGAGGAACATGAAATTCATCCTCAAATCTACTGTGCTTCTCTCATAACATGGGGCCTGTGACTGTCTCACCTTTATTTTCTATGTGTAAAACCCATAAATACAGTGCTCATTCTATGTCAGGTTGTGTGACAACCCATGGTCTCTTTGATGAGAGTGTGAGAGGGTTGGTGTCAATGTGAGCTTCCATTTTAAGACAGTCACATAATTTCCACAACAGGGTGGACTGGTCAAAGAGGAGTGCCCCAGTGGCAAGAGAATTGAAGTGCTGGACAATATCAACCTGAGAAACATTGGGATGTGAGTCCACATAGGAGTAGACAGTCATCCAGTCAGAAAGAGTGAGGTTTTGGCATGATGAGGTTGTTGGAAGCTGAGCAGATGTGCAGGGAGCATCATGTACCCCTGTGTTGCACCATTTTGCTGGATGGGTTGTTTTTTGGGGGTTATGTGGTTTTCTTTTCAAGATTTCTGGCATCATTGGTAAGGTGAAACATCATCCCAACTCTCATAGACCTTTATACTATCAGACCACAATGTGTTTAGCTATTGCAGCAGCTGATAATGCATAAAGTGAAGTGTGGCACCATGCATTTTGCATTATGCATATGTGAGCCATTGTAAGGGGGGCCCAGCTTTGGTCACACAAAAACCTATGCATTAGCTGATTTATGCATTATGAGGTAGTGTACTGTATCAATAAAGTAGCTGGTTGTTACTGAGGACTTAATTATCTGACAGGTTATGAGCCCTGAGCTCTAACTGCACCCAAGAGAAGAACTACAGAGAGACTACCAAAAGCAGAACTACAGGATGTCCTTTGAAACAAAACTCAGAGATGAATTCCTTAAGGTGCTGAAGCTCATGGCAGATGGCATGAACTGGGTCACATATAAAGACAGACTTTTATGGTCAGTTGAGGCATGAGGCCTCAGAGGGCATTTGGATGGCTCAGAGACAGAGCCACTTGGTCCAAATCACTTGATGGGAGAGGGGAAAGTTGGTCCCCAACTACATCAGCTGAAAAGAAAGAAGTCAAGGTTTGGAAAGCTGAAATGAAGATGTGGTGAATGGGTGAGGCTGTCATCAAGCAGCAAATTGCTGGAACCTTACCTGACACTCTGTTCATGCAGATACAATGACTTAAATCAGCACACAAAATTTTCTGACACCTTGCAAAGCTGTTCAAGCAGCAGTCTCAAGTTATAGCTGTCAAGATACTTTGAAAGATGCAAAATTTGCACTGTCGAGAGCACAAGGATGTGCACAACCACTTTGATACCCTACAAGACATGTGAGAGAAATTAGCCTTGATGGACCAAGCACCAATGGATGAAAGTTTTACTGCAATCATCATAAGTTCCCTTCTGAACTTGTACCAGGCTCAAATCAGAGCAGTTATGGCTCTCTTGAAGGTTACTGGAACTGTGATCACCTCAGATGTACTTATGGCAACTGTCCTGGATGCATGAAAGTCTACAAATGAAAGTGGTGAGGATGCTGCATATGCCACATCTGGAGATTTGAAGCAGAAGGATACATGGAGACTGCTATACCTGTGGCAAGTATGGCCACATGGCATGAGACTGCTGAGCAAACAAAGAAAAGGGTTCTAAGGAGAAAGATGAGGTTAGTGACCTGAAAGGAAAAGGGCATGAGAAAGCCACAGTTGTGAATGAGTCAAGCTGTGAGATGAACAATCTCAAGCCTGATGGAGTGTGGCTTGCACATGTGGAATACTCTAGCAGAGATGATGAGTTATCAGACTGGCTCATGGAGATGGATGAAGAAGAATTACCTGAAAGCAAGAGTGTGGCAATGACTGCCAGCACTACACAAGCAGAACTTACCACATCAGCAAACCAGCACTTGGCTGTCCAGAGCTGTCCAGTACTGGACAGTGCCCCAGGCCCCCCAGAAACCTCTAGCAAGGTACCTAACTGGTTAGAATTGTCCAGGACTGTCCCAGACTGGTGACAGAACCCCCCAGTGTCCCTAACTTTCCTAGCACTGTCCAAGACTGCTGCAGTACAGAGTACTACTTTCTACACCACCACAGCCAATCACAGGTCTATACAGACCTGTAGAGAGTTGTACAGATAGCTGTTACAAATACACAACCACTTAATAGTTACAATGCATGGCAGTGGATCATATCAATTAATAATCATTCAACACAATACATACTACAGCACATATTTGTAAAGTACAGATAAAAATATTACATGATTACTAAGCAGGGCCACTACCAGTGTGTCTAACATACCTGAACTGTGAGGGCCATCAGGGCTATTACACCCATGTCAGGATTGAGGACAAGAAGGGGATGAGGGCAAGCTAACATCCCCTGAAGCAAAGAGAAAAAGTAGCTGAGAGACAAGTGACAATGAGAGATGACAGTGGGGAATGGTGGGAGACAAGTGAGAGAAGCAGAAAGAAGAGGCAATGGGTTTATATACTGTTGCTGACATGTATACTTCTCATGGGTAGTGTTGTGCTGGGCCTGGCCTCAAGCCCTGAGCCAAGCTGAGCTGTGGGGATGGCCTGTGGGGGCTCAGGGCTTGGCCTGACCTTTTGAGAAGCCATGAGCCATGGCTTTGTGGCTGTGCTACCTGGCAATTTCTGCTGACATAACTACTACCAAAACCTTGCAGCCATGCCCACAACATTGTCCCTTGCCTTTCAGATGGCAAGTTGAGCTGTCTACATCTGCCACTGCTATGAAGTACTAAACTCTTTACAGATTCCCAGCAGATGTGAAGAAGGGTGCTTTGCTGTCTGGTGCACAGTGTATCAAAAGTGTTTGGAGAAAGCCCAGAGAGAAACATGATGAGCTCAAGAGAAGGTTAGAAATGCTCAGCAGCCTTCCAAGGAGGTCATTGAAAAGGTGAGGAGCACTCAAGCAGCAGCAGAGAAGGCCACCTGGGAAGCTGCTGAATACATGTGTGCTGCCAGGGAAGTACAAGAAGAGGCAGAGGAATGCCTCCAGAGGGGAATACAGCTGGTTGTCATACAGCCACAGTGAAAATGAGGGTACAATATGAGCAAGGCCATTTTCACTTCGCCATAGCAGGTGTTGTGGGCAGTGGGAAATCATTGTTGATCAATGCCATCTGTGGTGTGGAGAATTGGCACCAAGATGCTGCAGAAACTGGAGTCATTGAAACCACTGGCACAATTGGTTGATATCCTGACCCAAACCCTGATTTGCTGTTCAGGTGGTATGACATTCCAGGAGTGGGGACTCCACATCAGCCAGACTGGCTGTACTTCAATGCACAGGGACTCTTTGTGTTTGACTGTGTCATTGTTCTGTTTGACAACCACATCAGCAAAACTATGTACATGTATCTGCTTGTTAGGAACATCTGATTGAGTCTGACAAACTTTATTTCAATTCAGTTAAGCTCTTGGCACTCCGTTCAGTTGTCCAATGTCAGACATGTGCACTGTCTGGATTGTCTGAGCCTCTGATTCAGACTGCTCCAGACAAAGCAGATTACATGTAGTTTTGCTGATGCACTTCACAGAGATGGACATCAAAATCTTGATGAACCACAGGAGATTCCAAATCCCCACTTATATTGTTCACTCAAAAGTGGACATACACATTCACAATATCATGTACAAGACAGTTATGACAGTGCACTTGACAAGGTCCTGAAACATGAGTCATTGTACAGGACTGCTCATGAAAGGTTCTTTGCAGACACACAGACAAATGTCAAATGAAACCTGAAGGAAGTAGAACTACCTGACCAGTGGGTCTACATGGTCTCTAACTGAATGCTGTTGTTGATTGTCAGGGACCATTCTCTCAGATTTTCTTATAAAATCATTGATGAGTTGGAACTGATTAAAGACATCCTAGATGAGGCTTGCTCTCTTTGTCATGCAGTTAGTGCAGATGATGATGCATCAGCAAGATGGCAAAAGTTCTGATGATCTGGGAAGATCTGATGGTCTGAAAAGTTCTGAAAATTTCTGAAAAAGTCTGGAGAGTTCTGGAAAAGTCTGAAAAGTTCTGAGATCAGAAATTCTCAGAAATTTTCAGACTGTCAGATCCTCTCAGACTTTTTCAGACTATCAGAACTGCCATCAGATTTTTTCAGACCATCAGAACTTTTGCCATCTTGCTGATGTGGCTGATTAGGCTTTTTGAAACCTGCTTGATATCTGTGTACCTACATTGCCATTCATGCCATAACTCATGCAGATGAACAAGCCTGTAGTACTTGTCACAAGTCTCCATATGTTTCTCTCCTAATCACACTGTATACTGGATTCTTCTAGAGCTGCCCATCTGCCCTCATTTGTTGCTGTAGGGAGGGAATCCTCCCTACAGATGCACTACTGTTTCCCCACCCTCCAAACTGCACATGCATTTTCTTGAGAACCAATGTGCCACTCCTCTCGCAAACTTCAGGTATAGTAGAGCTCATCGAGACCTCCTGGAAGGTGCCCTTTTTGCATCAGCAAATCCCTGTTTTCGGAACAGCACTGACAGTAACTACAGCAACATGACAGCAAATTACAGCACCTTACAGCATGACAGCTCAGCAAGGCCCCAGACCCTTCAGTCACACAGTACATCACAACACTCACAGACTTACATTGGCACAGCCACCCAGTCAGCTACAGGCGCACAGCAGCTTACAGTGGCATACAGTGCTGCATTGGCACAGCCACCCAGTCAGTTACAGGTACACAGTGGCTTACAGTGGCATACAATGCTGCATTGGCACAGCAACCCAGGTGGCCACAGTGTGTCAGTGTCCACCATGGCTACAGCAGCACATAAGAGTTTTTCTTTTTTCAGCCATTGTTGATAATCAAATGTTCAGGAGAGTCTGCCATATACAGAACTTGGCCTGGCCTGAACATGGGAGAGTATCAGAAATTATTACAAGTCTACATATGTAGCTACAGACAAGTGTATTAGATTACAATATTCCAAGGCAATACATGTTGTTGAAACATCCTTAATGTCGTTGTCCTCAGGGAGGGACGTGTGACGAGACAGTGCAAAGGATGAAGTCTCCGGAACATTGGCATATGGCAGGGGGATGGTACCTATGGAGTGGGACTCTGTGCAGGCATAATGATGAATATCGTACTGTGACCATTGTTCCAAGGCTGTATGGATTGTTAATGGTGAAAAACTTCCCAGCTTGAGTATGACTTACATAAATTTCTCTGTTAACAACCCTGGAGCAGGGACAGCTTTGTGTCACAGCCGAGATGGGTTAGTAGTCGGTGATACCAAATGATAAAGTAGGCCAGTGGCAGTGGCAGCCGACAGACACAACTCTGGTTCGCCTCAAGTGCAAACAGGTGCTGAAACGACAGACGCCAGGAAGACAAACCACAGGTGCAGGCGTTGAGAGGGATATGAGCTCCACAAGGAAGGCATGGATACGTCTGCAGGGGGAGAGTTTGGTCAGAAGATAGCATAATGCTAGGAGGGTAGACATGAAATTCACAGAGGGAAACCTTGCTCGACTTGTGGTCCAGAACTGGACAGGTATCCTTGAGTCAGTGGTATCCATCCCAATGCTCTCCATGATGCATCTGCTCTGATTCAACACACTGCATGCAAATGGTCTTATGGCACACATTGTCATGCTGGAATTGCAGGTGGCAGGTTGAAAGTCCTTGTTGTGACACTTTCTGTGAGCAGACGGCTCGACAGACAATGGAATTGAAGCAGTGGGAGTGGGGAATAACAAACTCGAGGGACAAAAGGAGGGATGCTATTGTGTGTGTGAATAACACTCATAAAAGGAACAAGGAGCACTACAACATACATGTTAGCATGGAATTAGACACCAGGTAAAATGCCTTGGCAGGGGATAGCTAGTGAGATCGGAGGTATTATTATCAGTAAATGAAATATGTACCAGCATCAGAGCTCGAGCCCAAGGCGTGGCGATGATGTTTGCATACAGAATCATCACAAAGTTTACCTCCACTCATCCAAATGGAATTATGAATGCACCCAAGCTCAGCTTCTGCATTCTCCAATCTTCTTTCAGATTCTTGGGCTCGAGACTTGTAGAGATTACCCAGGGCAACATTTTCATCCATCTTCACATGCACTAGCTGCCACTCGAGGCGATGAACAGTTGCCTGTGCCCTCGCAATATCCAGGAGTAGAAATGCCTCTTGCTGATTGAATTCTTCACAATCTACATTGATGGGGTCTGAGAAATCCTGTTCAGACTATCAGAAAGTTAGACATAGAGTGCATGATTATTATGTAGCATGAATACCTTCTGCCACTTTCCCAAGATGGCATGAATCTGAGTGGTTGAGTCGAGCATTCTCCTGGGCGTTGGTCCAAGCCAGGTGTTCTGGAGTGGCATCCCAGCAAATGGAAGATTGACCACCGATTTCCATACACAGAAAGCTCCAACAGAGGAGGGAGTTCCCTTTAATGGCATACTTGGTTTGGCCTGATGAGAGGAGGCTGGCTCCGCTTTAATTGAAGGAAAAGAAATGGACAAGTCGGTGCCAGGTGTTTCAGGAACCATACTCAAAGTATACTGGATGGTGAGTGGCATGTGCATAGATTGGCGAGGAGACTCAGCACAATTTGGAAGATTGGATGGAGCATCAACCTGCTGAAAAGGTGCTATTGAATCGTTGGCCAGGGATTGTGGCTGGTCAGAACTCCCCATGGACATTATGAAGAGAAAAACTATCAATACTAACGAGACTCAAAACAGTTTTAGTGATGCTGACATACATACACAGGATGTGACATGATGTGATAAGACAGCCAAGCCACAACTTGCACTCCTCACGAAAAGTGGCAGGCACAGTCGATGACAAGCACCAGTCCTCCTACTTTCCATTCAATCTTCCAACCAATTTGATGCCAGTCTGTCCCAAGTGCCTTAAGTTCTTCACGACTGCGAGGAGCCTTACATTTCACCAAGCACAGCTGCGAGCTGCCTGCAATGTGCGTGATGGTTTGGACATGGAACTCATCTTGGCCACCCCTGTGAACAAACAAGCTGATCACAATGTAGACACTGTATCGGTAGCCTCTTTTCCATCTGACTCTCAGCCTGCCATGGATTTTGATCCAGGTCCCACCTGGGATGGTAATGAATACCATCAATCAGTCTCTCCCCCCATCTCTGTAGCAGTCGACTCCTTGAGAAGAGTCTTCATTACTTTCCCTCATGCCGCTGAGATTTTTGAAGGCAGGGAAACATTCCTTACTCGGTTTGAGCTGGATCCATACTTGGTATGCCAGCATCTCATTCCTTTCTACCCTTTCTCCAATCTAGATGACTGGAAAGTGGCAAACTTTTTATTAACCTCAGGGCTTAGCATGAGGGCTCTTGATGAGTTCCTCTCTTTAAAAGCAGTAGGTCCACACAATTTTTCAGATGCATGTGACTGATAATCTGCTCAGACAAAGAACATGCCACTGTCCTTTTGGATGGCAAAGGATCTACATGCACGGGCAGAACTCCTCCCATCTGGTCCATGATGGAAATTTCAGATCATTCCTACTACACATTCTATGAAAGAGCCCATTCAGCTGTACTTCTGGGATGCTCTTGATTGTGTTGAGGCACTCTTCAATCACCCATTCTTCAAGGACAAGATGGACTTCACACCCTTTTGATCATTTACAACAGCTGAGCATCTCATGTGAGTCTTTACTGAATGGATGAGTAGTGATGGGGCCTGGGACATGCAGGTAAGCAACCGAACACTGCATGGTATCAATTCACAGACCGTTGTAGTCTAAGATACCTGAGGGCAGTACTGTTTGCAGTGTCATCCTATCCTCTGACAAGACAAATGTTACAAATATGTGTGGTGGTAGGGTCGCACACCCATTGCTGATCAGTCTCATGAATATCAAAATGAAGGTAAGAAACAAGGCATCGTCACACACCTTCCTTCTCCTGGCTTTGATGCCAATCCCTCAATTCATCCATCCAGTCCCAAGAACATGCATGGTCCTTCAAGAACGCCTTTTCCATCAGTGCCTCGACATCGTTCTCAAACCTCTGAAACAGGCTGCACACCTTGGTTGAATGATGTCTGACCCTGTCAGAAACCTGCAATACTGCTTTACCCACTTGGTGTCATATATCATCGACATGCCTGAGGCACACATGTTGGCATGTGTGCATGGCAACACCTCACCCGTCACAACTGCCATGTATAAGAACTTTGGCGACCCATATTGCCACCCCCCTCGCACCATGACAATCACACTTGCACAGCTGTCTTCTATCAAGTGTGATGTACTCGATGTCAATCAGTATTTTGCAGCATGTGAACCATTTCGACTTAGCGGCATATCACACCCATTCTGGAGGAACTGGCCACTTGCTGAACCATCCAAGTTCCTCACACCTGAAAGTCTACATGAGTGGCATCGCCAATTCTGGGACCATGATGTCCACTGGTGCAAGCAGGCTCTCGGTGCTGCTGAGTTGGTCTTTTGATTTTCTATCATTCCACATATCACCGGTCTCCCCCACTTTTCTAATGGCATCATGAAATTGAAGCAAGTTGGTGGAAGGGTCCAAAGGGATGTCCAATGATACATTATCATTGTCATCGCTGGTGCAGCAGATCCAGATGTCATCATTGCAATTCACACCCTCATGGAGTTCCATCAGGGGAGGTTTGAAGTGCTGGTATTCCCAGATAATTATGTTAAGTAGTTATCTGTCTGATATGAATTGGATAATGGTGTATAAGGCATGATCATCCACAAATCATAATGATAACAGTCAGATAATCCATTAGATAACCTGGCAGACATTTTACTATCTGGTCAACTCCATATAGGCCTGATATAAGAATTACAATACTTTTGTCATCATGATATCATGATGACAAGAGCTGATATGTCATATATAATAATGTCATGTAATTGACAGTACATTATAATTGCTCATCAGATAATATCATCATCATATCAATGACAATATTCTTTTCAGTCTGATTTCACTTTGATCATCAATATCTAGTCTTGTCATCTATGTCATTTTATGATCATTTGAACAACTCTTCCCCAGCCACAAGTGTGGGAATGTCTTTGTAATGACTGTATAGTACATGTTATATAAACTCATCCTCTCTCCCCTTCTCTCTCTTCTTCACTCTTGTCTCTGAGTTCTACCTCAGGGCAAGAGTCACTCTAAGACTCTAAGTCTTAGGGTTCATATCCAGGTAAGTGTACCCTTGTGTGAAGTCATCTGTGAGTGTCTTTCTCTGTTTAATTTTCACTTTTTTGGAGGTTTAAGTAGTTCATACTTAGTAGGTAGTGTAGTGAGTAGGTACTGATCATGTAAACAATATTGAATGAAAATGCTTTCTTGTAATATCATGATTGATATGTTCAATTGAAGGTTGCTATAGCAATTTTTATTTTAAGCTGTTGGTGGTGTCAATGACAACTGCTGGTAATGTCTGATAATGAAAGACATATATGATCTACTGTTCACATTCTGATACATATGATCCACTCTACCTAAATGATTACTTTTGACCTATGCTGCCAAGGCTCCCAGAGAATATATAGCATTACCAATGTGTATATCATTATGATATACCTTATAGGGCTTTACAGGGTAGATAAAGTCTTATATAACATTATCATTTCATTAAAATTTTCCTGATGTCTGATACCTTTCCCAAGCTACCACTATAACCTCAATGACACGCGACAAGATCCGAGCTTCCTTGCAAGAGTTCCACAATCACAAGGATGCTCTCATCAAAAATGGTCTTCATCATGGTGAGAAAACGAAACATGTTCTTAAGCATTGGCATATCCCCAAGCTCGAGCTGATGCAGAGTGTCACTCCCAGTGTCGAACGGGTCAGTTCTATACTACAGTGGTCAGCAGACATGACAGAGCATGCACATATTGAAGTCATCAAGGACCCCACTTCAACTACCAATAATCACAACTACAACTCTCAAATCTGCCAGTGTCTCGACCGCTACAAGAAGTGTCAACTCTTTGACACTGCATTGGCACTGCATGGGTCGACGTCTCGATCTGTTCCTGTTCTGCCAGTTGGTCGAGATGCTGATGACAATGATTTGGACACCAGTGAGGGAGATGAAGGCAGGAATGTATTGGATGATATATGGACTCCAACTCGAAAAGCCACCAACTTTTTCGATGTCGCCACATGATTGTTGGCCACTCCTCCCAGCTCTGTGCCCAGGCCGCCTCGTACTTTCATAACCGGATCTACTGCTATTCGCCTCAACTATGACCCATCATTGAAGCACGTGCCTATTGACACTGTCATGGAACAGTTTGGCTTGCCTGATCTGTGTGGGGCTTTAGGCAACTACCTAAATTGTGAGGGGAATGTTGCCCAGAACTTCCATACCTTTGGCAGTCAGAGAAGATCCCTGCCAGATGTATACCTTCCATTCAAAGAACTTGATGTGTGGTATAAGGTCTGTCTCCAGCAGAAAACTTACCATGATTCATCCAAAACCACCCCTATGTTCACTGTTCACACACACCCACCAGATCGTTTGTTGAAGTATGGTTGGTACAATGCAGCAATCATGAACATAGACGACCGTTGGCAGTGGCCATCCAGCAGATTACAAGGTCATGCCATGGTCCATGTCCATCTTATTATATGTCCTTCCATGCCCAGAGGAAGCAATGGTATCAACCACTTCTCAAACCATTTTTTGATGTACACCCAGTGTTTCAACATCGTCCCTCAAGGGAATAGCTTGGTTGAGTGAACAACTGGGTTGCATGTACTCAAAAGAGTGACACATGCATCAGGTTCTGACCTTGGGGAAGTCTTTCCCTTGGATCAGCTCAGATCCTATACTCACATTGTTCCATGCTTTGGTCGGAAGGTAGACAATTGCCTTACTTCAAATAATTGCATACACTCATCACAGTCCTTTTTCCTAAATAAATATTTTGACAAGGACTTTTTCTACATTATTTCCTAGACATTCATGAAACATGGAATATAGCAGTGATATCTCTCCATGTAGACACATATATAAGGTGGAAAGACATTGAAACATCACTTACCCATGTCATCACAATGTGACCATGCAGTTTTTTTTAATAGTGAAGAAAAAGTCTGTCAGTGAGGTCTGAATGGGCAAGAAGCCATCAGTGGTGGGCCTCAGAAGTCAGCGAACACCTCGATGAGCAGGGAAAAGGAGTCCTTGGCGAGATGGGCTACAAATGCAGCACATGTTTTCGATGAGTAGAGAAATATGTATGATAAGTGAGTAACTGCTCAGCGAAACGAGCAGGACCAGTGGGTGCAAGAGTGACTGCCAACTCGATGAAATGACTGACAGATGTCAGCTAGCACTTTCATGAGTAGGACCAGCAGCGGGTGCGAGTGAGTAACCACCAACTCGATGAAATGAGCGACAGATGTCAGCTAATGATTTCATGAGTAAAGCCAACGAGCGTGAGGTAGTACCTGCTTGGTGAAATGAGCGACAGATGTCAGCTAGCACTTTCATGAGTAGGACCAGCAGTGGGTGCAAGCAAGTGACCACCAACTTGATGAAGCGAGCAACAGATGTCAGCTAACAACTTCATGAGTAAAGCCAACAAATGTGGGGTAGTACCTGCTCAGTGAAATGAGCGATAGATGTCAGCTAATGCTTTCACGAGTAGGACCAGCAGTGGGTGCAAGCGAGTGGCCACCAACTCAATGAAACAAGCGACAGATGTCAGCTAACGACTTCACAAGTAAAGCCAATGAACATGGGGTAGTACCTGCTTGGTGAAATGAGCGACAGATGTCAGCTAACAACTTCACAAGTAAAACCAATGAGCATGGGGTAGCACTGACTTGATGAAATGAGTGACAGATGTCAGCTAACACTTTCATGAGTGGGACCAGTGGCCAGGTGTGAGCGAGTGACCACCAGCTCGATGAAACGAGTGACAGATGTCAGCTAACGACTTCATGAGTGGAGCCAACGAGTGCAGGGTGAGTACTTGCTCAGTAAAATGAGCAACAGTTGTCAGTAATGCTTTCATGAGCGAGTGTAGATTATTATCAATGGCATTGTAAAAGCTTTGAATGCGCTGGTGCTACAAGTTTTGTATGTATGTATTTGTTCTTTGAGTTTGCGCCAAACTCGATCCTTCACAGTAATTGCAACTTCGCTAGTGTAACTCAGTTTTCATGGCTCGAACGAAACAAACAGCGAAGAAAACCACATGCACTGCTGCTCCACACATGGAGTTCTTCCACCCAACTCACACTGCATACTCCAAAGCAGTGTCCTGGGCCACAGTGTCAACATCCTCACTGAGTTCACTTATGACTGCTCCATCATCTCGGTCACAGAGTCCAGATAGTACTGGAGAAACTTTGCTGGAGCAATGGGATACTAACGACACCGGCAGTATTGTTACCTTTGCCATGACAGTGGCAAATTCCTGTTTGCCTGCAATACCTGTCCACACATGGTGTGCCAGTGCTGTTTAGGATTACAGGAGGACCTGATGAAGAAGGTTTGTGCTGTGGACACCAACTTCCATTGTCCTGGTTGCCATGAACTCTGAGATGGCACCTCAAAGCACAATCTAATGCCTCATTTTGTGAGTCTTCCATCATTGACATCTAAATTAATCTAACATCGATCCAAGGCATTTACTCATAATGTGCATGGGAAGACCATCCATGTCCTCAATCAACCTGTCATTATGTTGAGTGTCTGTGAAAGGGCATCAAAGTCACAGGTCTGTGCCAAGTCGATGCTTATTCTCCACTTCCTCTGTGCAGGAGTGGAGACTCAAGGTTCCTTGCCCTTCCTCCTGAAGATGACCCTTGATGAGTATCACACCAAAGCCTCCCTGGAGTACACTGAAGTCACCTTTGACTTTGGCACACAGAAAAAGTTTGACCGGTGGAGGGCAACAGCCAAGAAACTTGGCACAAAACTTGGTGCATCTGATTTCAAGTGCAAGATCATCTTCATTACCATTCACAGTGAGGTGACACATGGTGATCTATTTTCAGGGAAGGATGAGAAAGGTGGTGATGTTGCAATGAGGGTTGGAGAGGTACATATTGTGAGATCTTTTTTTTTTTTCATTCTCATTCTTCATGTAGTTGATGAGTTGCCTATTCTCTCCACCCCTTGATGAGGTCGTGTATGCTTCCACACTCTTCATGCTAACATGTGGTCCTCTGGTCTCATTCCAAGAGTCGTTCACATCCACACAACAATCAATCAGACTGTGAGACATGTTTTATTATTTGCAAGGAACTATCCTGACCCTTGGTCAGCCTCCAGCTGGAGTATACCATTGCATTTACTGCACAGAATTTCATTAACACTGTCCTCAAATCTTTTCTTGTGTCATACAGTGTCCAAGTCTTGATTGAAGGACATGCCTTAGGAGATGTTCTACAAGACCTCCTTAACGTTTCGCTTGGACTGAGGATGCATACTGACATTATCCTTTTTCATATCACAGGCTTAGTTTCAGCAAAGGCACCATTCCTGTTGAGGTGTGTCTCTCTCTCTACTACCCCTCTCATTACAGGATACAGGTACGCTTGGTATCATAGCCATCGGCATCCGTGGGGCAATTCTCTGCCTATAGGATGCAGCAAGTGTGCTGCAATTCACCCATGGACATGATCAAAGCTGGACCCTCAACCTGATCAACTGAAGGCTCAAGTAACCATGTGCCAGTCGAAGAGTTGTGACTTCAAAGTGTATACCCAGCCTCTACTGCATGAATATCAAGTGCTCCATGGTGATGAAACATCCAGGTGGCTCAAATACAGTGAGTGAAAAAACCTGTGCAATGTTTGGCTGTTTTGTACTAAGTCCAGTGTAGCACCATGAGGCATGGGAATCCCGCTTAGCCTTAGTGAGATGGGTGGTAGTATTTGCTCTTGGCTACAAATTGGTCCCAGGGTCATGTGATTTGGTGGAGTGGTCGTTGAGATATGTCAATTATAAAACAGCTACATCATTGCACAGGTTTATTCACTTTTGAAAAGTGAGGGGTATTTGGGGAATATCAGTACTTGGTATAGCCTCCTTTTGCTTTAAGCACTGCCTCAACCCTCCTAGGCATGCTTTCAATCAACTTCTGACACTCTTCAGCTGGTATATTGTTCCACTCCACCTGAGTCCTCTCCCACAACTCCAGTATTCCCTTGGGGGGTGTTCGTACTCTGCAAGCCTCCTCTTGAGGTAACCCCAGGCATGTTCTATGGGGTTGAGGTCAGGGGACTGTGCAGGCCATACCATAGTCCTAAAATCCTGCTCCTCTAGCCACTCCTTGACCTGCTTGCAGGTGTGCTTGGGGTCATTGTCCTGCTGGAAGATGATGTCAGGAGGATGAAGACCATAATACTGAAGGGAATCTTGTAGTTCATCCTTCAACATTTGGAGGTAAAGGTCTCCATCCATCCTACCATCAATCTTGGTGGCATACCCAACACCCTCCCAAGTCATACAGCCCCACATCATGAGAGACCCTCCTCCAAACTTCAGTGTCCCCTCTACTAGCCTATCATTCAGCTTCTCCCCTGGCTTTTTCCACACCCATTTGTGCCCATCTGACCCCAGATGATTTATTTTAGTCTCATCAGACCATACCACCCTCTTCCAGTCCTCCAAAGTCCAATCTTTGTGAGCATAGGCAAAGTCTAACCTTGCCTTGCAATACTTGGCAGAGAGGATAGGTTGTTTTTGCTTTACCACAGCCTTCATACCAGTCTTTTTCAAGTGCTTGTGGACAGTATTTGGGTGGAGGGGCTGGTTGATGATAATGGTGAGAGATTTGGTCACCTGGACAGCATTTTCTGCCTTCTGAGTTGAGATAAGGTGGATGGCATGGCAGACATTAGCAGGGGAAAGCTTGGATGGACGACCTCCAGTGGACTTTTGCAGGCTGGAATGCTCCTTGGAACGAAGTCTAGAGATGGTAGAATGATGTAGGCCAGTACTGGAGGCAATAGAGGAAGCAGAATGACCAGAATCAAGCATAGTCAGGATGGTATTCCTTTGGGTGGAGGAGAGAGATCTCATGGTGGTAGTGGTTGGGAATAAAGAAGTGTGTGAACTTATTCAAACTCAGACATCATGTTTATATGTGTATCCTTGTTTGTAGGACCAAACAACCACAATTACCCCTTCATTTGGCTCAGATTCTACTGCCAGCCCAAAAGTGAATAAACCCATGCAATGATGTAGCTGTTTTATAATTGACATATCTCAATGACCACTGCACCAAATCACATGACTCTGGGACCATTTTGTAGCCAAGAGCAAATACTACCACCCATCTCACTAAGGCTAAGTGGGATTCCCACGCCTCATGGTGCTACACTGGACTTAGTACAAAACAGCCAAACATTGCACAGGTTTTTTCACTCACTGTATACTCATGTTTGTAGCCTGCATTATGGGGAAGTTCAACAACATCCCAGAGTTGTGGGGGACAGAAAATTATTATGAATGGTGCAGACAGACCAAACAACTCCTCTTGGGACAGGGAGTGTACAATCATGTTAGCAATGGAATGAATCTGTTCAACTATGTCAAGTACACTTCAACTTGTCCACGCCCCCTGATTCTGAGTGCACCAATGATTGTGGAACAAGAGGCACTCAAGATGTGGTTCAAAGATGACAGTGTTGCAAAGTCTATCATCCTAAGAAAGATAAATTCTTCTGTCTTGACACTGATCCCTGACAACATCAGTATAACAGCCCAAGAGGTGTGGAACATGCTCACCAAACTCTATGATCGATCCAATGTTTCCCTGCAATTCTCTTTGTGTGCTCAGATCTCCACCTTTCAGATGAAGGGAGCTGCAGATGCCAAGAAGTATGTGGTGTTACATACACATGCCAATGACAGGTTGGCTTGCATGGGAGCAAAACCCTTGGAGGCAGACATGATATATGCACTCCTACAAGGTCTGCCCAGGACAGGAATTTGGCCAGTCATTCATAAGAACATAGAAACTGAGTTGGAGCACAGTGAACAGTCAATACGAATGATGCTGCCAGGTTTCTTTAATGCAGTACTGGTCACATTGCAGTCAGCATGGCCTCCTCCAGCCAACACTCCCATTATGCCTCATAATCCCTTCACTCCAGCACAGCAGTTAACAAATCCTTTCCTCACCCCACTGCAACAATTTGTTCCTCAATATAGCCAACATGCAGCATCACCAGTAATCAGAATGTATACCTTTAAACACACTACTCAAATGATCATTAAAGAGGCTATGCAAATGATGAGTGAAAGTTCAGCACCTGGACCAGGATCAGAGTATGCAAGTGCAGCCATACAAGGGGGGTGAGGGGAAGTGAACCCAGCTACCAGTCTCAGGAAAACTAGAAACAATCCCAGTGGTATGCTGTGTACCACACCAATCTGCTTAGGTCGAAAGCAGACAGATCACAACTGGAATAGCTGTTTTCAGCAAGGGGGTGGGAAAGCAGGACAGGCTCCATGGCAGAGAAGCAAGGTTCCAATGGTTGATGCTCAGACAGCAGCAATGGCAGCTCAGACACTGGTGACACCTGCAGTGCCTCAGCCACAGCTAGCAGGGGGCCAGATGAATGTACAAGTGGCAGCAGCAGCAGTGTCTTGTCCTCCAACTGATGACCACTTTCATGATCTGTCTTGTGTGGTTATAGAAGAGATGCTCAAGGGGCAGGGAGGTGAAAGCAAGGAGTTGGCATCTTTGGCAGCAGCAGTGTCTACCACCATTCTGGACTCCAGTATGACCACACATCTCATTAAAGATTCATTGCTCTTCTGGACTTTCACTCATGATTCCACGGTATCTATGAAGATGGCCAATCAGGGAAGCTTGAGTACCAAGGGTCATGGTGACTGTGTAGCCATACTCACATTGGGGGACAAACAAGTTCATTTGTGGTTACAACGTTGCCTGTATGTGCCCAATGCCATTGTTAATCTGCTGTCTGTTGGTTGTATGGTGGAATGGGGATGGGAGGTATGGTTCAGGGGTAATCCCAGCTGATGTGAGTTGTTCCATGGTGATGCATGTCTTGGACACATCAACATGTGGGGACAGCTGTGCTTCCTAGATATCAAGTTCATTCATCCTCCTACAACAGGCACTTCAGCTGAGGTATCAGGTCTTACCACATTCATGCCAACTGCACTCACTTGGGATCTCTGGCATGCATGACTTGGACACACAGGGGGTGACATTGCCAAATTTCTTCCAGTAATGGCCAATGGGATTCAGGTCACTTTGGCTGCCACTCAGACACCCACATCAACCCTATCCATCATCTACTTCAGCACCCACATGGGGGTTCCTCAAGTTGATCCATACAGATCTTTGTGGACCCTTTCTGGTCTCTATGCTGCATGGGAAATGGTACTTCATCGTTTTCATTGACAACTACACAAACATTATCAGCATTCATCTGCTAGCAACTAGGGATCAGGCATACGATGCATGGCTCATAGTCAAGGCATGCTGGGAGAATAGGTTTGGCATTAGGGTGAAGGCAATTCAAACAGACAATGGTGGAGAGTATATGGGGAATGTCTTTGCAGGTAGCCTAAGAGATGCTGGAATCAAACATTGCTGGTCAGTTGCATACATGCACCAACAGAATGGCAAAGCCAAATGGGGAATATGCACCATGGAGGGACAAGCCCCAGTTGCCTTGAACCAGGCAAACTTATTGGCTGCTTATTTCAGGGAGGCCATCCTTATGATTGGTTACCTCTGGAACTTGACCAGCACATGTGTTCTTCCTAACAATAAGACTCCTTTGAGATGTTGTATGGCTATAAACTGGACCTCTCTCACCTTAGAGTCTTTGGTTGTTGCTGTTTTTCCTGCATACCACCAGAACATTGTACAAAGAACAGGCTGCACTCTTCTCAGGCACTGTTCATGGGGTACCCCAATGGTGTAAAGGGGTGGTGGTTGTTAAGTTCGGTCCTTCTCTGACGATCTCTGATGCTCACAGAGGCTGGGGGATGCTGTCACACACCAAAGGTGTTTGGTGACATGAGCACGGACCCAAATGCTGAATGATGAAGAATGGAGAAGCCTAGCCCTAATGTGCAGAATGACTGGAATGTCTAGCAGTCATCCATTGCACAAGAACCACCCTTGATGTTAGGGAAGAAACCACTCAAGTGCCGAATAAAGGTTTTCGAGTGCCAGTTTATGGCATTCTGATTTTTTGAATATCTCGGTCATTTCTAAAGATATCGACATCATTCCCATGCTCACAGAAATCCCTCAACCACGCCATCCTGCCTACCAAATTTGGTGATGATCCTCACCCTCCACAATTTTCTGCATCATTTCTGCCAACAAATGCCCATTTTGCCACTTTTTATTGTAATGGCCACCTCTTCGATGATCTCTTCACTTGTCCCCTTTGCCAGGGAGAATAACTACCAGTACTTGCCAGGAATCCCCACTAGCATTCACCCTGAAGCCTCCTGGTTCATCCCTCCCTCATCCATGACCTCCCATCCTATTGCTTTGGGACAGCAAGTTCTCCTTGTCAGTCTGACATCGAGGAGGACTTTCTTTGGTTGTCTCAGGTCTGTTGTCAGGCATTGAAAAATCATATGTGGTTGTTTCAGTTTCTCCAGTCAAAGAAGCATATGGATCCTTCATCCCTGTGCCCTGCAACATCTACCTCTCAATCTCATCCTTTGTTCTTCCAAAATTGTGACAGGTTCAATACCAATTACTGTCATCCAGTCTATCTGATTGCATTCATGATGAATTTGAGACACTTCTCCCTGCTCTTATGGGAGAAGATGGCCCTTCCTCCTCCTCAAACCCTCCAGAACACTAGCTGCAGCTAATGCAGGTTGCTTTACAGAGAGGAGGAAAGGGGGAATGTTGTGAAATCCTATGCCCTGACTACCCTGGAGACCCCCAAAATTGTCCCCTGGCAGAAATCCCCACCATTCTTCATTTGGACATGCAGCAAGTTGCCTTAATCCATCTAGATCTCAGATCTAGGAGTCACTATGACTCATTTGCAGTCATATCCTTTAATCAGCAGTGACCAGTGCACTTACTCATTCCCCTTTTTGCATTATTCATCCATTCCTTGATGACTCATTCCATTTTCAAATTGATTAGCGATAATCTTCATCATGCTTACTGATTTTGTTTACCAATCACTTACTGTCCTTACTCATCCTCACAAAGCCTTACCAATCCTTTACCAATCCCCTTACCAATTGCTTACAGATCACTTACAAAGTGTTGCTCCATATTTACTGCAGGCTATGCTACCTTTTGTATATAAAGTACCAATATGTCGACAACAATAAAGCAAGCTACCAAGTCCCCTGCATAGGAAGCAGTCCCCTGTGTAAAGACTCACCTGCTCACTCATCATCATCATCATTAGCCTCATTCATTGTTGCTTTTAAGCCCCTCATCATCATCTCTATTCCTGCAGTATCTGAGGCTCCATTAAGGGTCTATTTACTGTCCTCTTCATCATTCTATGACGCTTCTAGGCTCAGAGCAGCCTATTCTCTTCACTTTTTTCTATCTTCCCTTGCTCCCCCTTCATCAGGAGCACCCATACCCTCTGCCCTAGCCACCTCTAGGTGCACAGAACCCCTCCCCCATTTATTTTAAACAGATCCCTCAAGCCAAAGCCCGTGTAGGAAAACCGCCAACTTGGCATTTGTCTTTGTGTTGGGTTTTTGGTGTTTTTGCCATTGATCCACATGTTGACTCACAATGCAAGTGAAGATAGGCCAATGGTGGCCGAGGGTTGGCCAACATGGGCCAACAGAGAGTGACGATGGCCAAAGGCTGGCTGACAGTCATGACAGAGGTACAGGAGAGGGTGTCAGGTTCAGCTTGTGTGCTGCCCCCTTGTACAAGCCCAGCCCTTGGATTTTGGAGATATAGGAGAGCCGGTATGAAGCCAACAAACTTAGGGGAGGCCAGTCATAGACTGCAGAGGGGTGAACTATGGTGATATTTGTACTGAAGAATCGCCACCAAGTGTGGCAGGTTTATATACAGTACATGTGCCATCAAGGTGGTACAGTAACAGAATGGCAGATCTGACATAATGGACACTAAACTTTCAAGGGGAACAGACATCAGAAAACTTCACAAGGAATGCAGGCTAGACAGCAGAGGTGAGGGTTGGGATAAAGGTACTGAGTATAACGGGAAAGGTATGGGTGGTATGGCTTTGGGGCACTCAGCCGATAGCCAATCAGAGAGTGGGCCGAAAGCCCAAAGAGGCAATGACCTGCAGTGTGCCATGCGGTATGATTGCTGTGCTGCACTTAGGCTGGGCCGTGACGTCCAAGAGGAGAATCAACCCCTATAGGGAGGTCACCTGACCAAGGCATGATGCCAAGTAATGTTGGTGGTTGTCATGTGGTAAGACCAACAGATGCCGACCGATGCCAAAGGGTGCCAACTGATGCCAACTGCAGGGAGGCAGGCAGATGCATCAGCCATGTGATATGCATGGCAGTTGGTGTCAGGTAGGGGCAGTAACTGGTTGGGTGTACTAGGAAGTGGGTCTAGGGTTGTCGGGGTGGCCTGGGGGAATGGAGGAGGGCCAGAACAAGGCATGGGTATGACAGTGGTTGTGAGATTGCACCACTGGCATCTTCTTCAACAGCAGAGATGTTATCTTTGACAAGGAATCAGTCATGCACTCCAGGGATCTGTTGGAGGATTGTCACTTACCATGAACTCCCAGTCTGTCACTCATACCCTCCTCTGAGGAATAACAAAAGCCAGTTGAGTTAGCACCAGTCATGCCACATAGGTCTGGTCACTCCAGAGTGCTGACAGAAAAGGGCTGGGCATTGGTGGAAGATCTTTGACAAATGAAAGATAGACTCATGGCAGAACATCCTGACTCAGCTCTGGGTACAAGCAAGGGGATGAATGAGGACATGACAGACACAGAGAGCAAATCAAAGGAGGAAGAGGGCTTTCCAGAACAGCAGGTCAATCTGATCATCACAGAGCAATCTCACCTTTCCATCAGGAGTGACAAATGTTGAGACCCAAGTCAGTTGGGGTACAACATGTCTATACCTCCAGCAACATATGAGGAGGTGATGGATAAGGAGTTGAGGACAATGAAGGAGATGGGAGTATGGAAACTTATGGAGCTGCCATTGGCTGCGAGCTTGTGGGAAATTGATGGGTGTTCGAATTCAAACTGGTTGACCTAAAGGGGGGGTCAAAGTACAAGGCCTGTCTTGTTGTGCAGGGGTTCTCACAGGTGCCAGGCATCAACTTTCATCAGACTTATGCACCAGTCACATGACAGGTGTCAGTGAAACTTCTTATAGCTCTGGCAGCACAGAATAACTGGGAGCTTGATTGCTTCGATGCAAAGTGTGCATTTCTTCATGGGAAACTTACAGAAGAAATCTACATGAAGCAGCCATGGGGATTCAAACAGTACAGCAAAACTGGAGCACTCCTCATTTGTTTGCTTCTGTGCTCACTCTATGGACTCAAACAGGCAGCATTTGACTGGTATGTCATGCTGTGCAAGTTACTCAAGGAACTTGGTTTCTCCAGGTCAGACATTGACCTTGCAGTGTTCATGTTCAACAAGTTGGGAGATGATGGATGAAGGATAATATGCATCATAGTTTGGCACATTGATGATGGACTTGGAGGGTGTAACAGTAGAGTTTTTCTTGACTGGGTGAAGGGGTGGATAGGCAAATGGTTTGGCATCAGCAACCTAGGCCTGGTCTTGTTGTACCTGGGAATCGAGATTGAAAGGAGATGAGAGACACATGAAATTTGGATCCACCAGGAATCATACATCAACCACATTTGTGGAGAGTACAGACTTGAGGACACAAACCCCATATCACTCCTGATGGACCCAAATCATCCCTTTGGACAAGACATGAATGTTTATCCAGACATTCCTGATCTAGCTCACACACATAGAAAAATTGTCAGGGAGTTGACCTACTTAGCAATGTGCAGTTGTCTGGACATAGCACAGGTGGTGCAGCATCTTGCTCAGCAGTGTGCACACCCAGAACCATGCCACTTTGCTGCTGCAAAATGTCTGATTTGCTATCTAAAGGGGACAAAGACTCTTTGCATTCACTATGGGAACCTGAATGTTAATCATTTGTCATACACTTTCAGTGATTTGGATTGGGCAACATGCCCAGAGGATTGCATCTCGGTCACAGGCTACATGTGGTTCTTCTATGTGGGCCAGTAGCCCATGCATCAAAGAAACAACATACGTTAGCTCTTTCATCCACTGAGGTGGAGTATGTATATGGCACTTGCAGCATGTGTCCAGGAGGGTCTATGGTTGCAGTTAGCATTGTGGTCCCTGTATCAGTCATGAGTAACAAAGAATGGAGGGAATACACACATCCAGTCCCAAGATATTTGCAAAACCATCTGGTAGTGCCTCTGTCACAAAAACAGGCTATATCTCCAGAATGGCTGAGGTGGTAGCAATGTAAGATGCACCATTTAAAAGCCCTCAGCAGGTAGTACAAAGATTCCACCATATGCTCTCATTTTTTATTGTGTTTCACCAGTGGTTGTTCATTGACACACCATTGTCCCCCTCCCCCCTTTTGTATTTGGCCTGTATCTCCTCCATTTCCCCACCAAACCTTTCACATTTTTCAGACCTTGGTGTACTTGTTTCTAACTACTAGACAGCACCAAATACAGCATGCACATGTTTTCCATTCCTGAGTTATTGTATTTTTCATGCCAACTGGAGGTGAATAGTTGTGTACCCTGTATCTCATTCATTTCTGCACTATACAATTTGCTTTTCTGCATGTATATACTACCAAGCAATAGCTCTCTGATGATAGTATCCACATCCCAATACTCCAAGCCATTCAGACAATATCCCCTTTTCCATGTGCAGTCATTATTTGTTGTATGTCACTACAGCCTTAGGTGCTTCTGGGGTCCTCATGTGGCTGTTCCCGATAGCTGACAACCGAAAATGGACTTTCCACATACTTTTGAAAACAGCTGTAATGTGATGATCATGTCAATATAGTGAGAAGTCACTATTGCTGCAGCAACTTCGAGGGGATCAGAGTCAAAGACGGTGTCATGTCAGGGTCATGGCCAGTATGAACATCCCTTGCAATACCATAGTTTGTCCATGCTAGTTCATAGCTACTCTAGCTAGACCTTCCACTTTTTGTGTTCAGGCTGTGGCCTCAGGCTGGGCCAAGCCCTATATAGGGCCTGGCCAGCTCACAGCTCAGCTTCAGACATCTCAGGCCATGAGCCCTCCAAAGCTGGGCCTGGGCAACACTACTCATGGGTCATGTGACTTGATTTCATCTTGAAACTACAAGTCAATCCTGAGGGCCTTATTGTTGCTGACATGTATATTTCTCACAGGTCATGTGACTTCAATTCCATCTCAAAACTACAAGTCAATCCTGAGGGTCTCACTGATGACAGACTAATTAATTCATAATTCATTTGTTTTTTGTCTGATTGCTTCGAATTTTTTGGGAAGGGATATGCTTGGAAATCCATACAAAATGAGATGTAAAATGTAGCATACAGATTGGTGGATCAATAGATATTCCACTTTTTGTGTGCAGACAGGGTGGGGTCCATATCACCACTGTTTCAATACCTCTGCACTTGTACTTTGGGATGCCCACACTACTCACTTAGGCCTACCAGATGGTGTTCAGAGTTAATTAATATACCCCCTCGTTCTGGAGATATTCCATGTTTTATGTACAGACCTCCCCAGCTCTACAGTCATTAGGTAATCAAAAATGTGCCACAACACTACACTTTTGGTAATAGAATGTACACTACAGTACACCAATTTTATTTTGCCTGTATCTAATGGGCCAAGGCACTCATGAAAAAGTGAGATGCAAATAGGCCTTGAGGTGTGCATAGCCACAGGATAGCTGGTAGATACATGAAGGTGCAAGGGCAGTGCTACAGCAAGAAAGATACAACTACAAAAGGTAGATGCCAGGAAAAAGCTGAGACCCATGAGGCACAAAAGCAAGAAAAACTAGAATACATAGGCTTGAAAATAGACCAGACAGAGCCACATAGGGAAAACAAGATGTAAAATGGTTATTATGACTATTAAAAGGTAAAATAGAAAGGAGAAGAGGTGTTAGGAAAGGGAAAAAGGAGGATTGTGAATGGGCTGATCATGAAACAACAGTGTTTGTAATAAAACAGGATGCTTATGAACATAGTGCTGCCACACAGATGAGGACCAGCCACCAATGGCTTGAATTTGCAAGGGGGGAACACCTGCAGAAGTGAGGGATGTAGCTCCCCTGGACCATAGGGAATGACCCCAAAAGGAGGGGTCTGGGAAGACAGCATGAAAACAGGAGAGAAACCATGCATGGGTGGGAATAGTACCATCAGTACGGACCCAGAGCCATGGATGAAGGGGAAAGAGAGCATCATGAAATGCCAGGTACTGGGTGAAGACAGAATAGGGGTCATCAAGGAGATGACTGTGAGTGATGTGAATGGAGTGACCCTCAAAGCAAGTATCAGACTTGTGGCAGGGCACAGTGAATGCAAAGGATGAGTTGGAGAGTTCAACAGAAGACCATGGAGACAGGCAGGAGTACTCATGAAGCTCCAAAGAGTCAGGCCATAGCATCAGGGGGGGTTTGAAGTGCTGGTATTCCCAGTTAATTATGGTAAGTAGTTATCTGACTGATATGACTTGGATAATGGTGTATAAGGCATGATCATCTACAAATCATAATGATGATAGTCAGATAATGCATTAGATAACCTGGCAGACATTTTACTATCTGGTCGGCTGCATATAGGCCTGATATAAGAATGACAATACTTTTATCATCATGATATAATGATGACAAGAGCTGATATGCCATATATAATAATGCTATGTAGTTGACAGTACATTATAATTGCTCAGCAGATAATATCATCATGATATGAGTGACAATATTCTTTTCAGTCCAATTTCACTTTGATCATCAATATCTAGTCTTGTCATCTATGTCATTTTATGATCATTTGAACAACTCTTCCCCAGCCACAAGTGTGGGAATGTCTTTGTAATGACTGTATAGTACATGTTATATAAACTCATCCTCTCTCCCCTTCTCTCTCTTCTTCACTCTTGTCTCTGAGTTCTACCTCAGAGAAAGAGTCACTCTAAGACTCTAAGTCTTAGGGTTCATATCCAGGCAAGTGTACCCTTGTGTGAAGTCATCTGTGAGTGTCTTTCTCTGCTTTATTTTCACTTTTTTGGAGGTTTAAGTAGTTCATCATACTTAGTAGTGTACTCAGTAGGTACTCATTATGTAATTGATATTGAATGAAAATGCTTTCTTGTAATATCATGATTGATATATTCACTTGAAGGTTGCTATAGCAATTTTTATTTTAAGCTGTTGGTGGTGTCAATGACAATTGTTGGTAATGTCTGATAATGAAAGACATATATGATCTACTGTTCACATTCTGATACATATGATCCACTCTACCTGAATGTACTTTTGACCTATGCTGCCAAGGCTCCCAGAGAATATATAGCATTACCAATGTGTACATCACTGTGATATAACTTATAGGGCTTTACAGGGTAGATAAAGTCTTATGTAGCATTATCATTTCATTAAAATTTTCCTGATGACTACAAGTTCACCCAAGCAAAGCAGGCTGAAAAACCCACACAGGAGCATTGCCAGCCATCCCAGATCATCAAAGGAGAAGGGACAAGGACAGGAGCTGAGAGCATGAAGGAGATCAGCATGGGACAGGGGTTGATGACAGGAGACAAGGTGGGAGAAATGATGAAGAGAGCCATGCAAGGTATGGCAAACCAGGCTTGAATTGCAGACTTCATGAGCCTCAGGAAAATGTGGTTTGAGTGGCAATACTAATCCAGATAAATAGTTGTCAACTGAATGAGGTTGGATATAGTGAGACATGAAGACAATGTAGAAGGAGAAAGTGTCAGGTGGAGGTGCCATGGGAAAGTGGTGTATGTCACAAAAGGTGAGATATGAGTTGAGATGGGATGAGTAAGTGTGGTGAGTGGTGGGGTGGAGGGACATGCCAAGAGAAACCAAACATTGGAGTGGCCAGGCCTCCCAAACAGGCTGCCTAGCTGATTGGGAGACCTGCATTACTGGGCCAGTACCCCCAGTGCATCCTGAGGGGGTTCAAAAACCAAGACAGCCAAGCCTGGTGAGATACACAGTGCATCAGAGACATGCCCATGAGACAAGTGCTCAGCTACTAAATTCTCCTTACCTGGAATGTAAAATACCCAGAAGTCAAGATTGTGGGCCAGGAGAGTGTTGACAGCAGTGAGAAGGAGCCAATTATACTGTGGCCAGGTGGCAAGTGTATTGAAAATAGACACCACATTAAAATTATCAGTGAAAATAGCAAGTTGACCCTCACAAGGGAGGAGAGAGACAGCCTGACAAATTGCTGTGAGGACAACAAGAGCCTCAAGGAAGAAGATGGGGTGGTCAACATAGGGGCTGGGGACTGGCAACACAAAGGCTAGGTTCTGGGAAGGGAACCAAAAACCCATGCCAGAGTCAGAAGCATCAGTATAGGCAACCAGAGTTGACAGAGGAAGACTCCAAAAGTTCCATGACTCTGAGGAGAGGAAAAAGACTCCTTGAAGGGACTCAACATGTGAGGCAAACCAGAGCAGCTCATGAACAATATCCTGGTTCACCCACAAAAGGACCCCCTGATGCATCTTGCCTGCAGTCTTGGCATACAAGGCAGAGAGACCAGGCCAAAGCATGGGATAAATGTTTAGAGCCCAGTTCAGGTACCCTGCCAAATGCTGAAAGTCACAAAGTGAGTGATGAGTTCCTCTGAGAGCAAAGGAGTGGAGATGCTCTAGAAGAAGAACCCCAGAATCATGGCACATCTGGACCCTCATGAGGTTTGGATCAACCTCAAACCCAATAACTGGAAGGGTAGGACCAAAGAGCTGCTTCTTCTCCTCATGTGGAATTCCAAGTGCATCCCATAGTGAAAGAATGGCCACAAGCAGGCTTGGGAGTGACTTTGAGTATGGATGATAAAGTTGGAGGGAAGACTCTGGGGCAAACCCAAAGGAATCATCAACATAGAGAAATGAATACCTGAGTGACAGTTTAAAAACAATGATCCAGAGGACTAGAGACATGAAGGCATGCCAGATATGTTGTGAAGCCTGCCCTCCAAAGACATTACAGCAGTCCACATGTCAGTCAGTTCCAACAGTAACCACTTGCTTGATTTGCCAAAGGGGATGCATGGGCATCAAGCAGTATGCCTCACTAACATCTTCTTTCCAGATGACCAAACATTCTAAGGAATGCATCATACGGTACTTGTGCAGACTTAGTGTTGCCATGGCTTGCCAAACCACCTCAAGCCATTGGCCATAGCTCACTCATTTTGATAGCTATTAATATAATTCTTTTTGATTTGAGGGTTTTGAATATGAGGCTACAATTGTGGGTACTTTTTTTGCTGACTAAGCTGCTCATTCCCCAATGGCTCAGGCCTCCAAGCCAAGCCATGGCAACACTATCAGTGCAGTGCCTGTCCCAAATCAT
Organism: Pisolithus microcarpus; assembly: GCA_024613185.1. Classification (NCBI taxonomy): domain Eukaryota; kingdom Fungi; phylum Basidiomycota; class Agaricomycetes; order Boletales; family Pisolithaceae; genus Pisolithus; species Pisolithus microcarpus. Next base: position 195,813 of record JANFAI010000069.1, on the reverse strand, counting down.
TTACATTGTCAAGGGTGACACCTGAAACATCTTCCTGAGTGATCATATTGTTGAGGGCATACTCTTCAGCACTATGATCTGTCATGGGGCAGAATTTCTTCATTCCAGGCTTAGGCACTGCATGCACCAGCATAGAGTACATTCCAGGTAGAAGGTCTGGATCAAACTTCAGTGAAAAATGACCCTTTTGAACCTCCTTGACAACTTGAGTCCTCACAAATTCTGACTCTTTGGCTGACCTGAGTGGATGATGTTACACAGCAAGCATTTCACAGTGTTTCTTCAGAAAACATGCTGAAAAAATGGAGGGAAGAGACACTCTTTTATTTTGGATGTTTGGAAAGATAAAATGCAAAAATAATGCCTTTTTTTCTTCCAGACAACATGAATTGATGCTAATGGACATTACCATCAATCCATGTTTTTGGACGAACATAAAATATCATTTTTGCATTCATCCCTTCTAAACATCCAAAATAAAAGAGTATCTCTTCCCTCCATTTTTTCAGCATGTTTTCCAAAGAAAAACAGTGAAATGCTTACAGGGTGAGTATGGGTGAATGGCCAAAAACCTTTCTCAAGTCTGCAACAAACAGAATGCACAAACTGAGGATTTGGATGATCAGAAAGGAGAAGTTTGAAGTGATTGACATCAATAGGAGTTATGACTTGGAATAAGTGTGGACAGCTCATTATAGTATTGAGGGCAGCAAGATTCTGATATTCATTGGCAGGTGGATGTGGTAGAGGCTGGGCTGATTCTGTCCAGAGGGCCATGTGACTGATTGTAGAGTTAAAATGCCTCCAGACATGATGACAACAAAATCAAGGGCCTTGGGCAATGTTTTTGTTATCAAACCTTGCTTGCCCTGGAACACTCTGGCCTTTTATGGGTACCCCTACATCCCCTTTGATCACAGCAGTGTGCATAGAAGCATTTGGAGTCTGCCTTTTGACAGAGACCTTGGTTCCACTTATGGTGGGGTTCATGGTGCTGACTAGTGAATGTAGGTTTAGTCCTGTTCTGCAAGAAAGCTGCTGATTCAGTGGAATGGGTACCAACTCCATGAGAGGAGAGGAAGGTAGTCCTGAGGTCATTGAAGCAGGAGGGATCAGTGACATGCAAGTGTCATTGAACTGAGACTCAATTATGGATGGCCCTGTCATAATTGATGACTCAGGTGTGAAAGGAAGGCTCAAAGGAATGGAACAACCATCTGAGGGATGACTGATATTCTGAATATTCTTCCCACCACTGTGGAAAGATGAACAAGAGGGCTTTGACAAACATGGTGAATGTGGTGTTGTGGTCTGTGGCACTTCTGATTGGACCAGTGGGTTTTGACACCCAGAAGGACAGCTCAACCTTGTCATCAATGATGTGGGATTGCTTTGGGTCAAGTTCTGTTGTGTGAGCAGATTCGAGGACCTTGGCAAGGTCAACATATTTCCATTGTATGAGATTCAGCCACTGCATTGGGGGAAATGGAGGGCATCCCTGTAAAGGTTTGATCCTTCTTTTCCACTTAGCTACTTATCACTTGAATATAAACACAACTGGTGTGATATTGAGTGGTGAAGTACATCAGCAAATCCCTAAGTCACTGTACAGCATCCAACAGCCTGCTACAGTGCCAACAGTGCTACAGATAGGTCCCCCCTTGTACAGTACTTTCACAGTGCTGTACAGTACTGTACAGTCACTACTCCATAATACTACATCTTTGCAGTCTCATCACAGTACAGAGCCTACACTCTGTATCAAGCTAGACTACACTGTACAGGTACTACAATCTGTACTAAGCAAGGCTACACTATACTACCAAGCCATAACCCATCAACTTACTAGTAGTAGTCTGAGTCTCCAACTACTCAATAAACCAACTTAGTTCACAGTCCAGTCACCCAACAACCAAAAGATAGTAAACTTATATAGTATTGCAATCAGTAGTACTACTACACTTTACAGAACAAGTACTACAGTACTAAACCTACACTCTAATAGCATAGTAGTATTAGAAAAAAGCATAGTAAACATGCCAACTACACTTTTTCCTAATCTTACTATGCTTTTTTTCCTAATACTACTATGCTTTTTCCTAGTACTACTACACCTTTTGCTAATACCACTATGCTTTTTACTAGTACTACTTTGCTTTTTACTAATACTACCACACTTTTTGCTACTACTACTATGCTTTTTTCTAATACCACTACACTTTTTGGTAATCAAGTGCATGGTAGTAGTGGGGTAATGGCATACACTACCCCATAGTAGGAATTGGCCTTTGTTTGGTCAGCTTTGGCTGCTTGTGACACGTGTCGGAACAAATAGGTGAGTCCCCTTCGGTATATGGGTTTCATCTGACGGGGTTACGTCCATCATTGCTATTTCTTTGTGGACTGACTAAAATGACAGATGCAGCTCCACAGTAGCAGTGGGCGATTGTATACGTATGTGTGAGGATACCTTCGAGGCCTAAGTCTCTACCTGAAAGCTGGCAGCCTTGCACATCAACACAATCACCTTTTTTGTCCACCCACGTTCCTGGATAATTGCATCAACTTCTGCATGAAGGGGTCCTACATATTGCAGATGGGCAGCAAGATTGTACAATGCTCGTGAAAAAGTCTGCCAGAACATCAAACCACGTTTAAAGGGCACTGAATAACACCTGTGATTCCCACATATGTAGTCTAATTAGATGTGGATGTTCAGTGTGTATGTCAGTCTAATTAGAGGTAATAAAGTGCCCTGTGGGCCTCCTGCAATATCTCTCGAATACTGTGTACACTTAGAATCTACTTAGAACAGTGGAATAGACTGTGTGACATAAGCTTGACATCAGGGACAGGTCCCCCACATGACATATGACACCCCGACACCAGTACCTTGGCGCCACCATTTGACACGATGAGCATGCACCTGTGCTTGCCCCCATTTCTCCACCAATCAACACCGGACTTTTTGCTATGTATTCCATACGTTGATACCAGTCATACTCCACCAAGAAAAAAAACATGATGTAGTCTAAATGACGCTATTCATCAGCAAAACCATTAGTCACTGTATGGCACTGTACAGCTTGCAACAGCCCACTACAGTGCCCACAGTGCCACAGAAAGGTCCCCCCCTGTACAGTACTGTCACAGCACTGTAAAGTCCTGTACAACTACTACGCTTTTTTTGTAATCTCACTACCATTTTTTCCTAATACCACTACTACGCTTTTTTCCTAATCCCACTACCATTTTTTCCTAATACCACTACTATGCTTTTTTCCTAATACCACTACTATGCTTTTATCCTAATCCCACTACCATTTTTTCCTAATCCCACTACTATGCTTTTTTCCTAATCCCACTACCATTTTTTCCTAATCCCACTACTATGCTATTATCCTGATCCAACTACCATTTTTTCCTAATACCACTACTATTTTTTTTTCCTAATCCAACTACCATTTTTTCCTAATACCACTACTACACTTTTTTCCTAATCCCACTACCATTTTTTGCTAATAACACTACTATGCTTTTTTCCTAATCCCACTACACTTTCAAGCTAATAGGACTATCACTCAGTCACACAGAAATCAAATCAAAAGTAGTAATATATTCAAATTCAAGTACTACCACATAATAGCCTAATACAACTACGCTTTTTTGCTAATAACACTACCTACTACACTTTTTACTAATAGTACTACTGCTTTTTGCTAATACTACTATGCTTTTTGCTAATACTACTACCCTGTTTGCTAATACTACTACGCTTTTTGGTACTACTCCTACACTTTTTTCTAATACCACTACACTTTTTGGTAATCAAATGCATGGTAGTAGTGGGCTAATGGCATACACTACCCCATAGTAGGAATTGGCCTTTGTTTGGTTGGCTTTGGCCGCTTGTGCGAAAGGCGTGAGTTTTAGTGTCCACTATATCGCGTTTTGGGGTATTTTTGTGACTTTGCAAAATTTCGAGGCATTAGTGGCTGTGCCCACTACACAACAATCCTAATGATGACTACGCTTTTTTGCTAATCAATACTACTGTACATGTCCTAGTCACACTACAAATATTTGGTAGTCAAAAAAGTGGACTCTACTACACTTTTGGTAATCAAAAGTGTACACAACATTTAACTACTCAAACACTAATCAACACTATGCTTTTTTGGGTAGTCAAAAAAGCGAACTTTTACTACACTTTTGGTAATCAAAAGTGTACACAACATTTAGCTACTCAAACACTAATCAACACTACACTTTTGGTAATACAAATCTACACTACACTTTACTAATCAAACACTACACTTAATTGGTAGTCAAAAATGTGCCACATCACTACACTTTTGGTAATATGTACAACTGTACACTACACTTTGCTAAATAATTACTAATCAACACTACACTTACTTGGTAGTCAACAAAGCAGAGTTTCCTACACTTTGCTAATCAACTTTTGGTAATCAAAAGTGTACACTATTCCTAGCACAGCCACAGTGAAAACCAAAGTTGTAGCCTGTGTTGAGAGGATCATGGTAGTATGCTTACATCAGCAGGATCTTTATTTTTGGATGAGATAAATGCAAAATACTGAAATTTTCATGAGTCTTTACTTTTTTTGCACAGCCACTCCCCCTGGCATACATACTGACAAATGTATGTCATACTGATTTGTCTCTGTAGGACCCTGTAGTGGAATGTACCATTGTGACACTGTGTGGCTGTTGCACTGTGGTACTGTGAGTCACTGTGGCACTGTGGTGCTGTAGCACTGTGGCACTGTGGGTCACTTTGGATCACTGTCAGCCAGTTCTTGTGGCTGTAGTCACTGAGTCCTGGGTGACTGTCACACTGTCACACTGTGGCTGAACTGTGACATGCTGTAGCATGCTGTGACCACTGTCCCAAAAACAGTGATTTGCTGATGTAATAATTTCCCATTCATTCATGGTGATGTCACCTACTCCCTCATCACTTTGTGTGCCTGCAGCATTGTGCACACCCCCACTATGACCCCTACTACCCTCAAGATGACATTTTGAGCAGGTAATGTTAGTCTACTAGTCACACAAACTTACAAAAAATTGATCACTGTCACCCTTCATAAGTTTATAGGTCACTTTCAAGTGGTGGATGAGGTCTGGACTTCGAGATTAGGTACCAGTGACATCAAACTGACCTCACCACCATCTACAGGAGTCTCCCCTGGTCTCATCCTAGTTACTTTTTATCTTTCCACATCTGGTAAACCCACCTTCTGCTCCTACCTCCGAACTCATATGCATGTTTTCTTGCAAACTGTGGTGCCAAATCTCTTGCAAATTGCAGGCCTAGGACTACTTGATGAGACTTTTTTAGCAGTATATTTTTTGTCACATTGCCTCAGTGCTTCCAGAGATATTGCCCACTTTCCTGGTGGAAGGTACTGTATGATGAATTTTGCCATAACTCAGCACTGGGTGTGCCATTTGCCTTATTTCTGCATTGTCCCATCTCCCCTCGATGCCCTCTTCCACCTCCTGAAGTCTTGTAGAATTACACCTAGTGGTTGTACCTCAATGCACCACCTCTTCCCCTGCCTCTGAGCTCATACCACATTTTCTCCCAAACTGTTGCCCTGAATATCTTGGTTTTCTAGGATGTGATTCTAGTTGACTAGACCTTTCTGCCAATATATTTTTTGTCACTATTGCCCCAGCATGTCTGGAGATATTTCTGGGGAAAAGCCCCATAGTATGAAATTTGGAGTGTCTCAGGACTATGCTTGAATACCAGGCATCTATGGTGACTTCAGGCTCTGACCAAGATCAGGATGACTTGATCAATGAACTGGATCATGATGAGGAGCCAGGTAATGATGGTGACAATGTCTTTCTACCTTTCCTTGCTGACCTTTAGATGATACCACTCTAGTAATGCATTTTCCTAGCGTGTTTTCTGCTTGTCATGTAGTGTCTACACTGAGTACAACTTGTGTAGCATTACTTCATAGTAAGCCATGGCCCAGGCCACAAGTCCCAGCTTTTGGGTCAAGCTGAGCCCTCATATGGGGCTTGGGGGGGCTCATGGCTTGGCTTGAGGTTACCCCTGGCCCTGAGCCCTCAGAAGCTGAGCACAAGCCCTGGGCTTCAGGCTGAGCCAGGCCAGGAAAACACTAGTCAGTGAAGCTGCATGAGAGAGTGCAAGACAATGGAACAGCCACCAGCTCACATGTGGCCAAATTGAGTAATCACACCACAACATAAAGCACCAACACTTCAAGAATTTGAGCTCACACAATACCTGCTCAATAATAGACATGGTACAGTTCATCAGCAAACCACCCTTTTTGGGACAGTGTGACAGTGGCTACAGTGTCACACAGCAGCACAGTGCAAACTTACAGGCTACATAGCACTTTAATTAGGGCTTATACTGCTGTACTAATGACATAGACTTATTGCTTAGCCAAAGTAGATCCTAACTGAAAAAAATTGTACTCTAAATCATGGTATTTCACAATTTTTTGGTCACTGTACAGTGGGGGACCTATCTGTGGCACTGTGGCCACTGTAGGTGGCTGTACAGCCCTGCACAGTAAATAAGTGATTTGCTGATGTTTATTGTTGCATTTTTATCATTAAATCCTCATAGTTTATGGGGAATGTCAGATTATAAACTGCCCCCTTATTAGCTGAGTTGTTACTGGGGAATAATTATCTGACATCAAGTGCTTGCATTGCATTGGCCAGTAATAGATGGCCTCCACTGTCCATTAGCCAGTTCCATCAGGAAAAACTGAAAGTGCCATAGTTGCTATAGATGGTGATTTCATAATGGAAGTTGTAGGGCTGGATCACAGGATCATGGGAATATGCTTTTCTAATTTATACATTGTAGGGGGGGAATCCTCCCTACCAGGTATTTTCTTTTATTTCATTGTTTTTACCTTACAATTTTGTGTCTACACTTTACCTTATACTTTTACATAGTGTTTGGATGCATTTTGGCTTATGTAAGCCACCCTTCGCACTTAGGGTACACTGTACTTAGCAAATAAGAACAAGCACTCTACCTCAGACAAAATAAGATGCAATTCGAAGGCTGGAGGCCTTGGATTTTCATTTCTCCCTTCATTAGACATTGATAAGATGTTATCTCAACTTTTCTTGGGTTTATTGGGCACATTTTCACCCTTTTCTCCTCACTCCCTGACTCCTACCAGGCAGCTCAAGCCCCCAGTGTTGAACTGAGACCTCCATTTCCAATGGGAGATTCCCCAGCCTCTCCCCTCACCTTCCCTTAACTGGTCTCTTCAACATCCAGAAATGGCTGAGAAAAGTACAAAATACTGGGGGTCAGGATATGCAGAATTTTGCAATACTTGTCATACACTGAAATAGCATGCAAATAGTGAATATATAGTGAACTATTGCACCATTATTACTATATATGATGATGACATAATGAAAGTTGTAGGGATGGGTCACAGGATCCTGGGAGTATGCTTACCTCACTGATATGCCCAAAAATGGGTGAGAAAATTGCAAAATGCTGATGAAAATTGAAGTCTTCAAAAATTAAATTCAAATATGTCATGAAAGTTGTAGTGCCTTCCAACAGGACCACAGACATATGCTTACCTCATCCATACCTGCAAAAATGGTTGAGATACAGGCAAAATACATAAGTGTAGTGTTGTGGTGCATTTTTAATTACCTAATGAGTGTAGTGTTGATTGTTTTGATTAGCAAAAGTGTAGTAAACTCCGCATTTTTCACCACTAAGTAAGTGTAGTGTTGATTAGTAATGAATTAGCAAAAGTGTAATAATCTCCACTTTTTTGACTACCAAGTAAGTGTAGTGTTGATTACTAATGGACTAGCAAAGTGTGGTGTAGAGTTTTTGATTAGCAAAAGTGTAGTACACTCTGCTTTTTTGACTACCCAATAAGTGTAGTGTTTGATTAGCAAAGTGTAGTGTTGTGTAGACTAGTATATGATCACTAGGATATGTGTGGGAAATGATTAGTAAGCTAAGACTCGCACTTAGACTTGAAGTGCTGCAGTGGCCACAGGTCACATGTCCTGTGGGAACTTGAAATTTTCATGCATGCATGCATCGACACTCAGCTGTATCTCTTCCCCCCCACCTCACACCTCCCTCCATGCTGTCTTGCCACTGGATAAACCTGTTCCAACAGCAAGACAAGGTCCAGGTGAGTCATTATGCTCCTTCTACTGACCCTCCCCCACCTGGAGTCTGCAACACCCCTCCCAGAAAAGCCAGTAAGTCTCCCCCACTCCATGGCCCTCCCTGTCTCACCCTACTCCCCTCTAGCTCCTCTAGCAGCAACAACCACCCACCTGGACCCCCCTGCAAGGTATGTAACTGTCCCCCCTCCCCTTCTCCATCCACATATTGATGCCCATTCCCTCTCCCCCATCCAGTTTTGACATAGATTTACTGCCTTGTAGAATTATTTGCATGTATTAAAGTCCCTCAAAGTTAAATTCTGAAAGCAAAAAAGTAATGTACATGTGAGGTTGAGCTATGCAATTTGTGTGGGAAATGAACAGTGCTGATAAAAATTGTAACTCCACTACTCCCCCAAAAAGGGCAATAGCTTATCTAATGCTCACATGCTTGCCACTAAGTCTTGTGTGGCTGCATTTTCCCTTATCCCCCCAAAAGGGTAATAGCTTATCCAATACTCGCTTGTTCACAACTAAGTCTTGTGTGGCTGTATTTTCACTGATCTGCTTATCAATTGAGAGATAAAAAGGGCTGTCCAAGCAGCAAAACAACTGATAACTGCCTACCCCATCATGCCTAGGATCCTTGAGCATCAAGAACTCTTAGCTGTCCTCCAACAGGCCAGGGATCACTTTGGACTTCTACAGTATTTGGATATTCTTCATGTAGCACTGCAAGATGCTGAAGGATCTGACTCTGAGAGCTCAAGTGGAAGTGTATCCCAATCAGACAGCAGCACTGACATGATCTCTTCCCCATTTTCTGGATCTGCAAGTTCTGGGACCTCCTCTGATCTGATGGAGCATTTGATAACAAGTACAGTTCTTTTCTCTGGATTCCAAGATGCTATTGCTGCTCTCCAGGATGAAGTCACCAAAACACATATTCTCAATAACTGACCAAGCCCCAGCTGCTCCCCCCAGCTACACCTTCTTGATGGGTGGAAAATTGACCACCCTCATCTCTTTTGACACAAACTCCGAGTCTGCCCTGAGATCTTCTTGTCACTTGTGGACAAGTTTGAATGACACCCTATCTTCCATAACAATTCCAACAACCCTCAGCTCCCTGTCCCTATCCAGCTTGCAATTTTCCTTAATGCTGCCACATCTCAGGATATGGCAGAGTGGGCTGGTGTTTCAGTTGGGACTGTCCATAATTGCTACAAATGGGTGATGGTTGCCATTCTGCATCATCATGATGAGGTAATTCATTTCAACCCTGAAAATCCAGAGGACAGAAGGGAAAAGGAGATGGCAAAGAGGTATGTGGAGGAGAGGACATGTCCTCAGTGGAGAGGGGGATATTTGTGTGTGGATGCAACACCTTTTAATTTATATCAGAAGCCTGGCTTGCATGGAGAGGGATTGTTTGACAGAAAAGCCAACTATTCCCTTTCCAATCAGGTGAGTATTCATGCCTTGATGATCACATGTATTCACTTCCACCTAGGTCATCATCTTTCCCCATAATCTTCAAATTGTGGATTATGTCATTGGTGTTCCTGGCAGCCTCCATGATGCCAGTGCCTTCTAGCATACCCAATGTGCTTGGTTGCCTGAAAGATTCTTTGGTGACAATGAATGGCTCTGGGCTGACTCAGCTTATGGATGCCAGAAGTGGTGCATTGTCCCATACAAGAGACCTGCTTCAGGTCACCTGACAAGAACACAGAAGACCATTAGTTATCATCTATCAAAGGTTTGTAAAGTCCCTTTTATCTGGCACATACTCACCTGTCATGGGAAGATACATGTTCAATCTGAACACTTCTATGGTTCTCTCAAAGGGCATTTCCAATCCCTGAGAACTCCAAATTCAAATACAAACCCCAGAGGACTTGGAGTATTGCAATGCATGGGTGAGAAGTTGCCTGGTTCTCCACAACATGATTATCAAAATTGAGGAGAGCCTTGGGCTTGCAATATCAGCTGAGGAATTTGCTGAAACATATCCCCCCTCAGAGGAGGATGGGGAAGGTGAGGATGCAGGTGGTCAGGGAAATTACATTGGATCAGAGGGCCAAAGGTTAGAGAGGGGCTTTTAATCAAATTGCTTCAGCACTTACAGTAGTGACACAAAGGCCTATACTGTAGATATATTTTGTTTCTCTTTACCTTGATTTCTATTCTCAACCCTCAAGGGGAACAGTTGGAATCAAGTCAGACATCATATATTCACACTAGTTTACAGTGTGAATGTACAGCTAGTAGGGGGGGAGGGATACAGCATACAGTGTCAAGAATGGAATGGAGGGGGGGGGAGAACAGACAATACATCAAATGATAATGATGATATGATCAAACACTGTGGTCAGAAGAATGAATGTCAGTGACATTAGAGGTACCTTGACTCTCACCACCAGCTACACCCTTCTTCTGAGTCAGAGGAATTGTCCCTGTTCATGGGCACTGGTCTCAGCACAGAGAGCCACTCCTGGTTGGCAGAAGGATGTGAAGGTTGAAGTTTGGGGCAGGGGAAGGTCATTGGAGGGGGTTTGTCATTTAAACTCACTGTTTCAAGAATTCTTGATGGCTGGGAATGCATAACTGCAGGGGGGGAGTGACAGTAAGCAAAAGTTGGTTGCCATTGGAGACAATGGGATGAGAGGGTGTGATGGCAAGTGATGATGGTTTGGAGATGAAGGGTGGGGCCTACAAATGATTTGTTAGCAGCACCTAAAAAACCTTCATTGGGTATTTCTCCATCTTTGAACTCATGTGATAGGGGTGGTTGTCTTGGTAAATGGGACTTGGGATCAGCTGCCAGGGGGGGTGTCTGCCATAGCTTGAAAAGCTCGACCACATGAACAGAAAAATTCTGCCCACTATCAGCAGAACTCCAGGTGTTGTTGTATGTGGGATTTGTGCACCACCATCCATGGAGATCAGCCCACCATGGGAACTCCTTCTGGATTGTATCTGACAGACATTATCCTACCTATAGCATATGGTAGGAAAGTAGGGACATACTGATTATATTCCTAGTTCTTTTGCTGCTTATCAACCCCTTGTAGGTGCATCCAGCACCTGTCTGCCCCAGAAGTGCATTCTGCTTCTGGTACTTAGATTTCAAGCTGTAATTTTTAAGTAAAAAATACCAGTAATGAGAGAGAAATGTACACATCAAGACAACTACAAATTGAACTTGCAAACATGCCTGGATTCACCTGAGCAAGGACCCAAAATTCCTCAGTCTCATCATGCAAGAAGATCGCCTTTGCCATCTCTACATATATTTGATTTTTTCTGTGGCATGGCTGCTGCTTGCTCCTGCCTTCCTCTCAAGCATCCTGCATAGAGTCTGAGAACAGCTTTTTGCATTCTGATTTGTGGGTCTGACACCACTCAATAAGATGATTGGTTTGTCCAGCATGTGCCTTTTCCCACTGCACTTGAGGGACCACTGCCTTTGCAACTGGATTAGTGGATTGTGATAATGGGGGGCCAGGAGAATCCATGGACTGCAACAACAGTACCACTGCCAGCAGGTGTTGGCATGACAGTGGCAAGGGTAGTCAGAGTTCAAAACAAGCCACATGTCAGCTTCTTCAGCTGAGAACTCACTGCAAATAGCTGACAAACACCTGACAAATATGTGAACCTCCCACAACTTTGAGGATTTCTATTGTAGACACTGCTGAATAAATTTCATGTTTCCCTCATAAGAAGTGTGAGCTGAAAAAGCTGAAAAAAGCAACAAGGGCAAAATTTGCAATGCCTGGGATGACAACATTGTAACTCTATTTCACTATTTATCCTCTTTTTTGGCTATATGTGTCCATATTTCTCTATATTTAAGGGGGGATGGTTGAGGAGCCATAGATGCTATAGTTGTCTCTCTTGCATGTTTAGTGAAAAATAGTGAAAAATGGAAATATATAGCAATAAAGAGCAAAAGATGGCATTGTCAGTTTTTCCTGATGGAAAGTGGCCAAGGATTTCAGGAGACTTTGAAATCTTATCAAAAACATGACATAGCACACCACACAGTGGCCCAGAGGACTAGATAGTGTGCAGAGTGCATGTGAGCACTCATCTTGATACTTCAGCAACAACAATTGCAGGGTATGATTGCCAAAGTTGCCAGAAACACAAAAAGTTGATTAAGTGCATTGCACATATTCACTGCTAGACTGAAGGAGTCTGATAGGACATTGTTGCATTGCATTAATTGTGGGTAGATATGATCCTATAGAAATGGGCATTAATGACAATGGGATCCCCCCTGCAATCATGTTCATGGTCAACACTTATGTCCCATGGGAATTTAATAGCAGAACTGGTTTTAGCAGTTATATACATGATACCACTATACACAGCCCCTAATCCTGCTAATCAAAAGCCTCAGCATGTCCCATGGGATTTGATAGCAGAGCTGGGATTAGCAGTTACATACATGATACCATTACATGCAGCCCCTAATCCTGCTAATCAAAAGCCTCTGGGAGAGCTCTCTGAGAGTTGACCCCCTGCCACACCCACTCTGCATGGCACAGGTGTCTCATGGGAATTTAATTGCAGAACTGGAATTAGAAGTTACATGCATGGTACCACTACACATATCCCCTAGGTTGGCTTATCCTCAGCCCCTGAGACAGCTCCCCAAGCATCCACCTCCTGCTGCACCCACTTTGTGCAACACATGGATCCCCAGGAATGTAATTGGACAGTCCTGCCCATGAGTTGCTCCCACCATATCCTAATTGTGGGATGGGCCCAGCCATGAGTTGTGTGGCCTCACACCATACCACAGATGGGCCTGCCCATGAGCTGTGCAGCTTGCCTCATATCACAGAGAGGCCCAGCCATGAGTTGTGTGGCTTGCTGCATATCACTGACAAGCCTGCCTCATCATAAGTTAAAGGGAGAACACTTTTTTTGCATGTACCTACCCAGTGCTTAATTTGCATACTTCAGGTGTTTTGTATATTTCAGTAAGTCAAACAAAAGCACATGGATTTAAAACTCAGCTATGCTCCATTCAGTATACATTGGTGCACACAACTGACCACTCTTTCTTCCTTTCTCCCACTCTGTCCCTCCTCCACACCACCCAGAAGTAGTCATAGATAGTTTCCATGTCAATAATACACCTTAAATAGGGCTATTAGCACTGTGTCAGCCTCAGTGATCCAGTAAATCCAAGGCAAAATTGCTTATCTGCACAGATATGTAAGCCTGTTCTTGCCCAGTCTTTGCATTTTTGGGCCAAGTTTCTCTACTTGACTGGTGAGATATCTTCCACTTTACTTCTGCCAGGCCTGTGCTGATGAATAACTGGGTCTTTTGCACCACTCTAATTTCATCAGCAAGCTATATTACCCTCATCTTTGGCCATTTTCTTTGGTTTTCTTTGGAAATCTGACTCAAAGTTGGTGAGCACTGCTCTCCTGCTGGAAGGACATGATCAACTGATCACAGTTTTGTATCTTCTTCAGCCCTTCAAGGTAGTTTTGTGTCTTTGCTGCAGCATTTATGTTTTAATATGGTCTTCAGACTTTCCTGGAACTTGCTCTTGAGCTGTCCCTTGCAAGTAACTGCTTGCTGTACTGTAGGTGATTGAGTGAAAGCTGTAGACCAAAACAAGCATCTCAAGTCCCTACTACCTGGCTTCATAGATTCAACTCTGTGTGTCTGCCAGTTGATGAGGCCTTTTTGAGGCTAGGACCACTGAGGAGACTACAGAGTAGAGACATGATTGGTGGGGCCTGTCAAGGCTAAGTGGGTTCAATCTCACTTACAGTTACCAATTGTTTTTGTCTTGGGCACTTTGTGCTTTTGCCTCTGTCATATGTTGAGTTCCAGCAAAGTAGTGTCAGTCACAGATAGTAAAGCACTGTCCACTTTGCACCTTTCTGTTGGACTTGGATTGGATCATTCACCCCTGTGGCCCTTTCCCTTGGATTTCCCTTGGATTCCCCTATACCCTAGGACTTGGATTGGATCTTTCCCCTGGATTTCTCTGGATTCCCACTTTTGGCCTACTGTACCCAGCCCCATACCCCCCATCCTTCATGTGAGTTATGTTTCCTAGATTTCTGATCATTTCTAACCTCTTCATCACATTAGGGCTACCCCTCCCACATCCCCTCAGTGAGCATGTGATGCTGCTTGCCAATCTGAGCACAACCAACATGCTCTAGGCTCTCCTCCTCAATGCTGTTACCCACAAGCCCCAGTACCACCTCCACCAAATCTTCCTCATGGACTTTTGGTATGTATCCTGTGATTAGAGGTGTATGGTACAATTAAAGCTAATCAATGATGATATTCCAGATTCATCCACCTGTCCCCACTGCTCAATATCCTGGTTGGCCATGTCATTTGACTGCACACCATGAAGTTCAACATCTCCATTGCATGCACCATATGCCTCCTCATCCTCCACCCTATCATCCCCCTTCCCCCCCATGGCACCTCATCTCATGCATCCTGCTACCACCTTTATCCATGGGTTCCCTCCAGCACAGAACCTTGCAGTCATGCAGACTTGCATGGAGGAAATGCTTAGGCAATATTTTGGAAACCCCCCCCCAGCTCACTCCTACCAGCTTCCAGCTCCTGTTGCTCACCCATGGGTAGACTATGTGGCAGCCCTCCAACAAAACTTTGAGTGGGATCATGCACAATGTTGAGAGAGGCATAGGAGACATCAGCAGAGAGGTACCCAGGGCATCAGTCAGGCATACCATCAGGCTCAGGAGCAGCAACACCAAGAATTTTTGAGGCTTCAGCAGGAGGACAGGAGAAGACTCCATAACTTGCAGCTATTGGAGGCACAGCAACAGGCAGAAGAAAGGGGGAGGCTTCATGACTTGCAGATATTGGAGATACAGCAGCATGAGCAGATGCAGAGGGAGCAGCAGTTATATTTGCAGGAGATGGAACATCAAGTGCAGCTTCAGAGGCAATTGGAGCAGCAGCAGCACCTCTCCCAAGCACTGGATGAGTATGGAAGATTTTCTGGAGAACACTATGCTGAGGATGAGGAAAGGCATCATCAGAGAACTGCTGAACAGAACCCTGGTGCCAATGATGACCCTCCACCACCTCCACCTCCTGATGCAGACCTTGCCCCTGGACCCCATGGTGCAGGCCCTGGCCTTCCCCCTCCCCCTAGACCCCCTGGATGTCCCCCCCTCCTCCCCCTGGACCCCCTGGTGCAGACCTTCCCCCTCCTCCTGGACCTCCCAATCCACTGCCACCACATTGCCTTCCACCTGGTGGCAGGCCATATGCTGAACCTGTCCAGCCCCACTATCTTGGACCCATGAGTATCCAGTGTCCAAACTGTGATGCTCTACATTTCATGGCTGAAAGGCTCAGCAATTCCAGCAATGGAAGGCCACACTTTGGCATGTGTTGCCTTCAGGGTCAGGTCAATCTCCCTCCCATAAGGAGATGGCCCCCAGGTCTGCAGGCACCCTTTGAGGACCCAAGGTTCAGAGAGAAAATTCATCAATACAATGCTGCTCTGGCATATACCTCCTTGGGTGTCAATGCTGAACCTCAGGTTGTTCAAGGCACTGTGCCAATGTCTTTCTGTGTCCAGAGGCTGAGGGGGAGCCATCATATGTCCAGCTCTATATCTATGACCCTCAGGAAGCAACAGAGAGATGTACTTGCTGTAGGGAAGGCAAGCTCCCTAGTAGGGTGGGGAGTGAGGATAGAGTGGTTGAAGTGGTTGTGTTTTATTTTATTTTTCTAAGGGGCTAGGTCCCTGTTTTGTACTTGGGATGGGGACTTAGGTGCAAGGCAAGTGGCTGATTAGTAAGCAAAGTTGGGACTTGGAGTTGAGTTGTTGTAGATACAAACAATCACTGCCATAGAGGCCAGAGAGCACAAGCTGGAGAGACCAGCCTGTGGCAGCTTCTTCTGTCACTTGTCCTTGAGAGCAAGGCCTGGGCAGCTCTAGGGGAGTCCTAGAGTGGTGGAGATTGAGGAGTTTTGTTAGGTTTTCAGCTAAGTGCTCTAGTCCCTTTTCAGTTACTGTTCTCTACTGTTCTCTTCTTCAGACAGGGTCCCCAGGACTAGAAATCAGCCTATTGGATCTACCCCCAGCCAATTTCTATTAATTCCCTTCATCTGGAGCCCACCATGATGGGACTCTGGTCCTTAGGAGAAGGGGACATCTCTACTGACAGTTTGGTGTGATTGGATATCAAGCTACATAAGTATCCATTATCTCAGTTTTAGAAGTTAATCTACACTTTAGAAGTTATAGGAACAAGTTTAGACAGTTTCAAGGCACTGAAGTGACCCTTGAGGCAAGATGAGAGAAGCTGGGTCACAAAAACTAATTTTCTGGACCATCTATGTCACTTTTCTTCATTTATTTTAGCTACTATGCTTCACTACACAGACTACAAGAATTATGAGAGTTGGTTGAGGCATGAAGATCCAGTTTGAAGGTCAAGTTCAAGTTTTGAAAGTGAGCTCATAGTCAAGTGGTTGCAAAACTCCCCTCAACCCCTTGATGGAATGCCTTGGAGGAAGGTAGAAGATGCTCTGAGGTTCTTGGGGCATCCAGATGACTTACTAAGGCACCTCAAGGATGTTCAAAACCTCTGCATGCAAGCTGGCTGCTTCAAAGATCAGATCATGATTGGGCTCAATGGGCCATCTGGTACCTTGGCATTGACAAGTTTGAGAGATGGAGAAGCCTACTGTAGGCTGAGAGAGACTGGGCTGACTTCATTACAGATGCATCTTGACTCCACTCACATTTTAGGTTCCCACCAGCTCAGTGTGAGTTGATATGTAGACCAATGGTGAGAACAACCAAAAACCCAACACAAAGACAAAATGCCAAGTGGTGGTTTACCTCTGTGGACTTTGGCTTGAGGGATTGGTTGAAAATACAATGGGGAGGGGTTCTGTGCACCTAGGAGGCTAGGGCAGAGGGGGCTGGTGCTCCTGATGAAGGGGGAGCAGGGGAAGACTTGAAAAGTGAAGATAGTAGGCTCCTATGAGCCTAGAAGTGACATAAGGATGATGACAATGACAGTAGTTAGACCCTTAAGGGAGCCTCAACTACTAGAAGAATAATGATGAAGAAGAAGAGCTTAGAAGTGATGATGAATGAGCTGATGATTAGGCTGATGAGTGGGCAGATGAGTAGGCAAGTACTTGGGCAGGTGCCACTTGGGTAGGTTGCTGTCAATGTATTGGTACTTATATACAAAAGAGTAGCATAGCCTGCAGTAAACATAGAACAATACTTTGTAAGGGTTTTGTAAGCAATTGCATCAGGAAAAACTGACAATGCCATCTTTTGCTCTTTATTGCTATATATTTCCATTTTTCACTATTTTTCACTAAACATGCAAGAGAGACAACTATAGCATCTATGGCTCCTCAACCATCTCCCCTTAAATATAGAGAAATATGGACACATATAGCCAGAAAAGAGGATAAATAGTGAAATAGAGTTACAATGTTGTCATCCCAGGCATTGCAAATTTTGCCCTTTTTGCTTTTTTTCAGCTTTTTCAGCTCACACTTCTTAGGAGGGAAACATGAAATTTATTCAGCAGTGTCTACAATACATGCAAATAATTCTACAAGGCAGTAAATCTATGTCAAAACTGGATGGGGGAGAGGGAATGGGCATCAATATGTGGATGGAGAAGGGGAGGGGGGACAGTTACATACCTTGCAGGGGGGTCCAGGTGGGTGGTTGTTGCTGCTAGAGGAGCTAGAGGGGAGTAGGGTGAGACAGGGAGGGCCATGGAGTGGGGGAGACTTACTGGCTTTTCTGGGAGGGGTGTTGCAGACTCCAGGTGGGGGAGGGTCAGTAGAAGGAGCATAATGACTCACCTGGACCTTGTCTTGCTGTTGGAACAGGTTTATCCAGTGGCAAGACAGCATGGAGGGAGGTGTGAGGTGGGGGGGAAGAGATACAGCTGAGTGTCGATGCATGCATGCATGAAAATTTCAAGTTCCCACAGGACATGTGACCTGTGGCCACTGCAGCACTTCAAGTCTAAGTGCGAGTCTTAGCTTACTAATCATTTCCCACACATATCCTAGTGATCATATACTAGTCTACACAACACTACACTTTGCTAATCAAACACTACACTTATTGGGTAGTCAAAAAAGCAGAGTGTACTACACTTTTGCTAATCAAAAACTCTACACCACACTTTGCTAGTCCATTAGTAATCAACACTACACTTACTTGGTAGTCAAAAAAGTGGAGATTATTACACTTTTGCTAATTCATTACTAATCAACACTACACTTACTTAGTGGTGAAAAATGCGGAGTTTACTACACTTTTGCTAATCAAAACAATCAACACTACACTCATTAGGTAATTAAAAATGCACCACAACACTACACTTATGTATTTTGCCTGTATCTCAACCATTTTTGCAGGTATGGATGAGGTAAGCATATGTCTGTGGTCCTGTTGGAAGGCACTACAACTTTCATGACATATTTGAATTTAATTTTTGAAGACTTCAATTTTCATCAGCATTTTGCAATTTTCTCACCCATTTTTGGGCATATCAGTGAGGTAAGCATACTCCCAGGATCCTGTGACCCATCCCTACAACTTTCATTATGTCATCATCATATATAGTAATAATGGTGCAATAGTTCACTATATATTCACTATTTGCATGCTATTTCAGTGTATGACAAGTATTGCAAAATTCTGCATATCCTGACCCCCAGTATTTTGTATTATTCTCACCCATTTTTGAACATATACATTGGATAAGCATATTCCCATGATTCTGTGATCCAGCTCTACAATTTCCATTATGTAATCACCATCTATAGCAACTATGGCACTTTCAGTTTTTCCTGATGGGGTACGTCCCCCCCACTCCCTGGCCCTCCCTGTCTCACCACTACTCCTGTCCAGCTCCTCTAGCAGCAACAATGACCCACCTGGACCCTCCTGCAAGGTAAGTCCTCCCCTCCCCTTAACCATCCACATGCTAACCCCATCCATCCTTGGCATAGATTTATCACCTTGTAAAATCAATTTCATGTAATGTGGATATTGTGTTAAATGAATTTCTTGTTTCCTTCATATGTAAAAAGTGTGAGCTGAAAAAGCAAAAAGGGCAAAATTTGCAATGAACATTGTCACTCTATTTCACTATTTATCCTCTTCTTGGCTATATGTGTCTATATGTCTTTATATTTAAAGGGGGATGGTTGAGGTGCAATAGATGCTATATTTGTCTCTCTGGCATGTTTAGTGGTAAATAGAAATATATAGCAATAAAGGGCAAAAAATGGCAATGTCAGTTTTTTCCTAATGTCCAATTCCCTCCTCTCACTAACTCTCCTCAGATGTCTACAATGTCAATCAGCTTGGTAAAGGATCCCCTTCCCTTCAGCTTTCTGCAGGTGATACATATGTCCCTGCTCTCCCTCTCCTAAAGCATCCACCTTGCCCTTGTCCAATGGATGATAAAGCTGTAGAAGGGTGAGAATGGATGAGGGCAAGGGAGAAGATCCTTACACAGGAGTGTTATCACCCTAGTCATCATTCCTAAAAGAAGATCAACTGGAAAACACTCTTGACCAGTGGTGATTGCCCCAATATTATCTCATTCTGTTTGTTGCCTAACATATTTTCAGGAATCAGGCACACCATTATTATCTCACAGTTGGAGCTGTGCCTTCTTTCGAAGGCCCTTTGCTTTCTCCTGCCCCCTCCCATCACAATTGGACTCTGTGAGAGACTCAAGAGGACCAAGCCTGAGTCTGAATCACTTCTGGAAGCTGACATGCCAGGTGTTGCTGCTGAACTACATGCTGAGTCAGATACTGCTATGGAATTGAATGCTGAACCACATGCTGAGTTAGAGGTTGAACTGCACACTGAGTCAGATGCTGCTATGGATATGGATGCCAAATCACTTGCTACTTCAGATGCTGATGAATCTCCCAACACTGACCAAGGTGCCACCTTGCATCATAGTACTAAGGCTGCATGTCACTGGAATGGCTTACCCCTACCAGGCTAGCCACAGTGGAAGGCTTGTCACTATGCAGGCCTGGTACCAAGGTGCATCAAACCTTTCCCCCTCAGTTATGTGAGCTTGCCTATGAGCATGGACCTCTCTGCACAGTACTTAAGGACAGCATCTCTGACTCTGGAAACCCCAGACTAGAGCTGCCTGATTCACAACTTACTTTGCTTGGGACTGTGCTCTCACATGTCTCCCAGAGAGATATTCAGACTGATGACTAAATCCTCTTTGAGGTTACAACAGACAACATCATAGAACAAAGTAGTCAGCAAACCATCAACCCCCTTTGGGCTCAACATTATGTTGTAGACTTCAGTCTCAGCATAACAGCTCCTTGTCATTGAGGCTCTTGTTTGCAACATTGTGCACATCCCAAATACTTGTAAATGGCAAGGACCAGCATTCCACCCATATTGGATGAGTTTGCCACCATGGGTTGGCTATAACTCCCAGTTAGTTAGTTGATTGTAACCCATACTTACCAGTGGAGTTTATGAAAGCAATGCTCTTGTGCTTGCCAACCACATACCATGTAGGACTGGCAGGAATGAAGAGGACTTTCTTGCTGTCTGTAGCCAAATCCTCATTGCCATGGTCAAGAAGAATGGTATCACACTTGTATTGATCAGAAATGCAGCCATGTTGGATGATGGTAAGGTTGTTTTTAGTCATCACTATAGGGAAGTTGGCCTTTTCCCAAACCCAAAGGATCAGTCTAAGAAACAGAGATGTAAGTACTCAAATAGTTTCCAATAGGAGAACTTACCTGTTCACACTTTTCCTACCTATTGCTGGTGGCTATGGCTTTCTAGAATGTGATTTGTGCATAGCCAACAACAGCTTCTGTGATGGGACATTTGCTGCATGTTGGCTAATGATGCACAAGAAATCCCCCAACTAATGACATTAGGCAGTGTCAGCACTTGGTAGTTGGGAGGAGACTCACCTTTTGGGGAGGATGGGGAGGCTGGGCTTTGAGAGCAGCTGCCTTGATGCACCCCCATGCAGTATTCAAGTTTATAGCTGTCTCAAATGCACCCAAAAACTCAGAGTCTCCAGAAGTTCCAAACCCATCAGGAAAAAACTGACAGTGCCATTTTTCACTCTTTATTGCTATATATTACTATTTA
The DNA here is from genome assembly GCA_024613185.1 of Pisolithus microcarpus. Taxonomy (NCBI): domain Eukaryota; kingdom Fungi; phylum Basidiomycota; class Agaricomycetes; order Boletales; family Pisolithaceae; genus Pisolithus; species Pisolithus microcarpus. The sequence goes on along the minus strand of JANFAI010000069.1, from coordinate 174,435 downwards.
TTACTATTTATCACTAAACATGTGAGAGAGACAAATATAGCATCTATGGCACCTCAATCATATCCCCTTAAATATAGTGACATATAGACACATTAGCCAAGAAAGAGGATAAATAATGAAATAGAACAATGTTGTTATCCCAAACATTGCAAATTTTGCCTGTTTTGCTCTTTTTGCCTACAGCTTCCTCTCAAGATGGATATTACACTTTGCTAATCAATTACTAATCAACACCACACTTATTTGGTAGTCAAAAATGCAGAGTGTACTACACTTTTGTTAATCAATAGTCTACACTACACTTACTTGGTAGTCAAAAATGCAGAGTTTACTACACTTTTGCTAATCAACAATCAACACTACAGTCATTAGGTAATCAAAAATGCACCACAACACTACACTGTTGGTATTAAAATGTACACTACACTACACTAAGGTGAGGTAAGCATATGTCTGTGGTCCTGTTGTGAGGCACTACAACTTTCATTATGATATATTTGAAATTAATTTCTTGAAGACTTCAATTTTCATCAGTATTTTGCAATTTTCTCACCCATTTTTGGGCATATCAGTGAGGTAAGCATACTCCCAGGATCCTGTGACCCATCCCTACAACTTTCATTATGTCATCATCATATATAGTAATAATGGTGCAATAGTCCACTATATATTCACTATTTGCACACTATTTCAGTATATGACAAGTATTGCAAAATTCTGCTTTGCCTGACCCCCAGTATTTTGTGTTCTTCTCACCCATTTTTGGACATATAAATTAGATAAGCATATTCCCATGATTCTGTGATCCAGCCCTACAATTTCCATTATGTAATCACCATTTATAGCAACCATGGCACTTTCAGTTTTTCCTGATGCTTCTCACCTACATACCTTGAGAATACTGGTAATGGTGAGAAGCATCACTCCAAGAAACAATGATGCAATGTGGCAGGCCACACACAGGATATGTTGCACAGTGAAGATGATGATGGCTCAGGTGATAACTTGACTTTTGTTAGTGAAAATCATGGTAAGTATTATAAGACAGCAAAGGTGGATGTGGTTATTCAGCCTACAACTCTAGCATTCTTTGGCCCACTGTGGTGCAAGCTCTCAGACAAGGCAAAGAGAAGGATGCAATTGTGGAGGTTCTGTTCCTATGCCATGAAATGGCAATCAATGGCATTTGCATGGAGATCTTGGTTGAGATGGTGATTAAGTATGAGGAGGGATTGGAGCTTGAGGCTGGTAATGTTTTATTACCTACTATATACCACACACCTCTTACAGGATTGCAGGCTATGATCCAGAACACAAGAGGTCAATGGTGATGATTTAAGCCCAACAATTTCATTATCTATTTGATGATGTACATTCTGCAGCTGTACAATGACATGCAACCTTCCACAGTGAAATCAAGAAGGCCACCATATGTATTGTGCCTTTCATGTATTGCCTATATCTCCCTGAAAACATTGAGAACAATGCCAAATGGATTGAATTTGTCAAGAAGAAGGTGTTACCCCCCGCCCGTTTAACCATGTGGCCTGTCTGGTTCTCACCATTCGTTGGTGACTCAGGCTACACCATCTTCTTGTTCTACTTCACTGCAGCATGTTTCCTTTTACTTGTTCTCTTCTTACCTCTCCACTTGTACCATAGTATGCGTGTGGGCACTGCCCCAAGTCACGTGTAGAACGCGACGCGTCGACCACGTGACTGACACGTCTCTCCCTTTCCCCTATCCTGGTATGTGGTTACTGTACTAATGTATTGGTCATACCCCCTTTCCCTTCTGGGTATGACCTCATTTCTGTTGCCTAGGACATCGCTTTCCGCAGCCCCTCGGCTCGGGTCATGTCCTTGGTTCTGTCTTTGTACTTATGACTCTTGTTGAGTCATTTCGACTTGGCAGCACCAATTGAATGCTCTTCATAGGTCGGTCTTGTTTCTACAGTACCACCTACTTACTGCGGAGCTGCGCATACGTGTGCCAGTGACTCTTACCCGAGTCATTTCCCTTTGGCAGTAGTATGTTTGCTGGCCCACCCTCATGTATCATAGGAGTATATAGGAGCTGTGGATCGTTTGTGATCCCCAGCTTTTAGCTACCTTGCAACGAGCCTGTTCCTTTCACCTCTTGTGATCGCTACTCTTGTCAACCGACTTGAGTAAGGGTTTGCCAAGTCCAGCTCAAAGTACCATCACTGGCCAGGTCTCTAACTCTCATCTTGAGGGTTTTCTAGTAGGCCTTGACTTCAGTCTCGCTGTCTTCTGCATGGACTTTCGTTGTGGCCTAACAGAAGGTCATGCAACATCTCAAAGGTGCATGATACCTTTGTGGGGATGTAGACTTGTTGGTAAGTACATCTACATCAGGGTTGTGTGACCATCTTCATGTTAGTTTGCAGAAAAGGGCCAGCAACTTTTCCCATCCTGCTCTCAAGAAGTTCTGCCTCACTGTTTACTACTGCAGTTGCTTCACCAGTTCATCAAATTCCAAACATCTGTTCCTGACAAGGCACTTGCCCTTTTCACTGCAGTCATACATCAGTCTTAGTTGTCCTCATATCTACTAATGTGAGTCAATGAAGTTTGAAGCATCTTAATGTCATTCAAAAAGCACAGAGCTATCAAGAATGAGTCTCTTTGTGGAGAGGAGGTTGAAGATGCATACAACAACCTCACTTCTTTGATTGATCAAGTGTGGCATGACAGCTACCACAGGAACAAACTTGACAGAATGCTTTGGGAATGGGCTCAGGCTGGAATGTAAGTTCATGGTTCATTTCCAGGTCATTGGATGGGAACTAAATTTGCTCCAAGGACAGGATACTCCATGAGAGAAACTGCTCAGTCAGAAACTGGTGAATGGCAGGTTGTGCTAGACTGATTATATTCTTGTTTGCTCCCCATAGATATGTACTGCATGAATGTACTGTTTTTTGTTGCAAATTCTAGAATGATTGACAAGTAACTGGACAGTGCAACTAAGTAAGACTGAGAGTGTGATGATTAGTACAGATGCAAATGCATTGTCACTACTTGCTGAGGGCTTTCAAATGGTGCACCTTACATTGCTGCCACCTCAGCCATTCTGGAGATATAGCCTATTTATGGGACAGAGGTGCTATCAGATGGTTTTGCAAATATCTTGGGCTGGGTGTGTGTATTCCTTCCATTCTTTGTTCTTCATGTTCTACACACATCTTTCCACCATCTCCTCTCATTTTTTATAGTGTTCCACCAGTGGTTGTTCATTGATACACCATTGTCCCCCTCCCCCCCTTGTATTTGGCCTATATCTCCTCCATTTCCCCACCAAACCTTCTGCCTTCTTCAGACCTTGGTATACCTTTGATGTAATGATTGTGAAAATGCACTTCCATCATACTCACCTTCTCAAGAGCAAGAGTGGTCTCAAGCTGAGGCAATCCTTTGTCAACCTCCTTGGGAGTCAGCAAAGGGGGAAGCTCAAAGAGCTGATGCAGAAGACCATGATTAGCAACTGGATCAGGTTTAATGTTATGTATCTCACTTGGCCAATTAATGCAATGCTTGAAAACTTCAATGATTGTCTCAGTTGTGTTCTGCATTGGTGAAGCAATGACAAGCAGATATTGAGATGGCAAGGACAGATATGTCAGAACAGGACCAAGATTGGGTTCAGGGTCCAATTCCCAAATCTTGAGAGCCTCATACAAAGGCAGGGGATGCAACAGCCATGGCCAAAGGCCATGTGCTTTGACAGTGATGGTAGCTCAAACTCTCAGCTGATGAAAACATCCAAGCTGAATCTGATACTCCTGATAGGAGAAAAGATCCCATGCCAAGTAGGAATACCTAGAAATGTTCCCCACATTACAGTAGAGAGAACCAAAGCCAAATTGAAAGAACTGCCAACAGAAGAAAACAGAAACACTGCCTGACCATAGCCTAGCATGAATGAAACAACCAGGGTGGCCAAGGCCCAACCTAGCACATCAGGTCTGTTCAATGGCATAGCTAATGACAGACATCTCTCTCAATAGGCTATTGTCCATTAGACAACAAGCACCCATTATTTAGGGCTCATAACCTATCATGCAGAGATTGTGGGGTAAAGGGCAAAAGGCTGAGCACTTGCCTTTAGAGGTTTTGGTTGAAGGTCTTGGACTTAAGAGTACTTGAGAGAGTAGTTGGGGTGAGTAAAAGAAGATATGTGTGGGAATTCTACCATACCATGGGCCTTGCCCAAGGGTTTATATACATGTGGGCTGTGCACAGACCAGGTGTGATATCAGCATATCATAAACTACCATAAGTGCAACTGAGAGGACCTTCCATATAGGTACAACTCTGTCTTTCTACTAGGAAACATGTAACTGGTAATCCAGGATAAGAGAACACTGTAGAATAGTATGGAACATACTATCTATAGAACAGGTATTGCAGATAGCCATATAACTGGGTTTGATTTCAACAAATTCCTCCTTCCTTTCTATTCTATTCTATTGATGACCCTCACACAGAATGCATCTGGGCCCTCATCCAATGGTTCCACCATGTCCAGGACATTCAACCCTTTGATTTTGCACAAGTCTCTCCTTTCTATCATCATGTCATGTCCTTTTTATCTAACCCTTCTCATCATCAGACTTGCTCAGTCCATTTCCTCATATGAGCTTTTTGATAGCCATTCTAGAGAATCAAGATGAATGCCCAAGGTGGGCTAAGAGTGGTGATGGTGGTGCAAGTGTTCCCAATACATCCCTAAAAGAGGTCCTTCAAATCTTGACAACACAGATACTATTCAGATGTCAAAAGGGAACTCACCTCAAACTTAGACACAGAAAATAAGTGGATAGGGGATATTCACAGCTGAGAAAAGAACAAGAGAGCTACCAACTTGTATCATAGTTGTTGTATGTTTTCTCCTCCTGAACTCAACATGCCATTAGTCATCTTCTTACCCACCACTCTTCTAAGTCCAAAAACAACCTCCTATTGCATTTTTGACCCATCCTCACCCCCCTATCTGCTCTTTTCAACCCTCAAGCCCTTGAATTTTCCTCCTCTCAATTCCCCCAGTAGGGGCATTACTACACCTACAACATCTATCATTGACATTGGGTGTATTAAAGGTATGTTCTTTCTACCCCCATCCATATGTCATCCCACAACTGTCCCTCAATACATCTTCAACCAATATTTCACTTGTCCATCCCTTTGTTATCTCAGCCCTCTGCATCTCCATTCACTGCTAATCACAACTTGCATTTTTCCAGACATATTTTCTCACCAGGCAATGGTGGTTTTTGACCATCTCATGTTCCAAGTCACAATACTCAGGTATTAACTGTGTAAACTTGAGTATTCACAGGTTCATCAACCTTTCATCATTATCAGTTCATTCAAGGTTCATTAAAGATTTATGAAATGATGGTTAACAGAACATTAAAGGTTCATTGAATATTCATCAGAAGATTAGAGTCAGTAACTTTGCATGGGCCCACTACCCAACCACTTGGACATTTGGGTGACCAGTAATAACAGTCAGAACTTGAAGACTGAGTGCCTGCTGTCACCCTCATATTGGCCATGGACAAAGTAGCTCCTCTAGCAGCAACAACCACTCATCTGGACCCTCCTGCAAGGCAAGTTCTCCCCTCCCCTTCTCTAGTCCACATGCTGATGTCCATTCCCTCTCCCCAATCCATCTTTGACATAGATTTATCACCTTGTAGAATTAAATGCATGTACTGTAGATACTGTGTTAAATGAATTTCTTGTTTCCTTCATAAAAAGTGTGAGCTGAAAAAGCAAAAAAGAAGCAAGAAGGGCAAAATTTGCAATGTTTGGGAAAACAATGTTGATTCTATTTCATTATTTATCCTCTTTTTTTTGGCTATATGTGCCTATATGTCTATATTTAAGGTGGGAATGGTTGGGGTGCCATAGATGCTATATTTGTCTCTATTGTATTTTAGTGATAAATACTGATAAACAGAAATATATAGCAACAAAGAATGAAAAATGGCACTGTCAGTTTTTCCTGATGTGGAGAGCACTCTCCAGGGCACCAACCTCATTCTTGGTAAGGTTTTGCAGTGGAGTATTGGATGGGAGTACATGATGAGTCAATTGTATACTGTTTTTGCATGAAAAGCACATTCCATTGGGCCATTGTTTCAACAATGTCATCACTATAACACCAGAAATCCTGTGAGCTATGCTTGGACATATGCTGGTCATAGGCATGTGGTGCAGATGATGGTGATGAAACAGCATGAGGACACTGCAACATTGGATACAGCAAGTGCTGTAGGGAAGGCAAGCTCCCTAGTAGGGCAGGGAGTGAGGATAGAGTGGTTGAGGTGGTTGTGTTTTATTATATTTTTCTAAGGGGCCAGATCCCTGTTTTGTACTTGGGATGGGGACTCAGGTGCAAGGTGAGTAGCTGATTAGTAAGCAAAGTTGGGACTGGGACTCAAGTTGTTGTAGATACTAAAACAATCACTACCATAGAGGCTGGAGAGCACAGGCTGGTGAGACCAGCCTGTGGCAGCTTCTTCTGTCACTTGTCCTTGAGAGTGGGGCCTGGGCAGCTCTAGGGGAGTCCTAGAGTGGTGGAGATTGAGGAGTTTTGTTAGGTTTTCAGCTAAGTGTTCTAGTCCCTTTTCAGTTACTCTTCTCTACTGTTCTCTTCTTCAGACAGGGTCCCCAGGACTAGAAATCAGCCTATTGGGTCTACCCTAGCCAATTTCTATTATATTCCTTTATGTGCATGGGATATGGTATGGCAACATCTTCAAGCTTCATGATCAGAATTCAACACAAGGAGAGACACAGATGTCAATACAAAGAAAAGCTGTTGAAATACTATGTCATCTGTGCATGCATGAACTGGACACCCATTGGACAAAGTGGTTGGATGTGCAGGCACAGTACCCAGCCCAAAAACAAAAGGCAGGAGACAATCAGGAATGGATGATTCATATGTATCAGAGGAAGGATTTCCAGGCACAGCAAAGAACATGTGAAGCCTCCAGTAAAATCTTCTCCTCAGGGGCATCAGCAGGGAATAGGCCTTTGCCATCACAAAACCAACAGTATCATCAGGCAGAATAACATCATTAAAAGGGCTATAGATGCACAGCTTTCCAGGAAGCAAACACCACCTGTACTTTGCAGTGCAGTGGTGTATAAGCAGTGATACATCTTCATGGCAGAGTTGGGCTTCACAGAGGAAATACACCAACCTTTGGCCACAGCCAAATACCCAGAGACCATAAGTAGAGCCATGTGAGAAGGTGCAACAAGGAGACATGAAGAGCACACCCATGGAAATTCATAAGATTGAACAGCCTGATGGCTACCAGGGGAAATCCCCTGGACCACACCCATATGGATGACATGCAAGCATGCAGATGAACTCATCCATGGAACCCCTCCCCTTTTTAATTTCAACAGATCCCTCAAGCCAAAGTCTGTGCAGGTGTCAAGACTGGTTCTCAATGGTCTCTGAAGGGTTCCAAGGTTGGGGGTTACTAGTAGGTCAAAAGTCCAGAAGGTCAGAGTTAGTATACAAACTATGTATGCTAGTCTTGCTGAGTTCTAAGGTCAGAGCTATCCAGGAAGTGCTGGAGTCAAGTGAGATTGATGAGTATCTTAGTTGATATTCAAACTGAGGTGTAATGAAGTATGTACAGGACTTTTATACCACAGAGAACATTGGGAGGCAATGTCCAGGATATACAGACTACTGGAGAGCTGTGTGGATGATTCAAAGTATTAGTAAGGTAGTGTAATGTAAGCCAGTAGTCACCAGTTAACTGGGGAGCAAGGTGATTAGTCATAAAGGGCCAGAACAGTAACTCAAATTGAAGTGAGGGAAACATATACTAAATATAGAAAGTATAAACAGAACAAAGGACAAGGAAAGAACAAGGGATGGAGTACTGTCATGGAATGGAGTGCTGAAGGTCTAGAACTCAACTATTATTATCCAGAGTTCATTCTGGAGTGTAAGCATGTGTCACAGATCTGACAGTATCCCCCTCTTAGGGCCAAGCCCTCAAGGCATTGAAGCAATTATCATATGTGTGGAGTTTTCAAAGTCTGTTTTGTCTGAGTTTGAAATTTTTCATGGAGTTGAGACTCAATGGAAATTTCTCAAAGTCCAACCCATTGTTACCCTCACACCATGTCATCATCTACCAGCAATCACCAGACCATCATCCCATGGGAGATGGCTCTCCTGGAGGAGTTGGAAGATAAGCCCAGCAACAGTGCAGCCAATGCCTCTTGATCCTGTACCACCACCATCCCCCTGTGGGAAAGTTCCCTCACAATGACATTGATGTTCTCCAACCTCCCCATGCTCTGTCTGACTCTCTGAAGTTGGCAGACACTTCCACCAGTTTCCAAAGGGCACCTTTAGGGCCCGCTTTGCTCCCCCTGCTCTGCTGAAGTATGTGGTCTCCTACTTTGCCTCACACCTTCCTACCTGGACCTGGGCTGTCAAGGCTGGCCCCAACAAGGGCAAGACCTTCCAGGTCCCAACCATCCCCATTGTCTGTGATGAGAGTGGACCTCAGGCTGTCCACTGGATGGTCAGGGTGTTCCACTCGTTTAAGACCCACCTACACCCAATCGCTATCGACACAATGACAGGTAGGGTCCTACTGGAATGGCTGAGGTTGTACCAAAACAATCTTTACATCCACCTGCACAGCCAGGTGAAGGCATGCTCCCCCCCTCCCAAACCAGCCCCACCCACCACCACCCCATCCCCCTCTGGTGCCAAGGCAGCAGGCACCCACCCTAAACCCGAAGGCTTGACTGCTACCAAGGTGGACAGGCTTTGGACAGAGCTCCATGCCCTCAAAGAGAAGTTCTATAAATACATTGCATCCCATGAGGCATGCTGCCACCACAGCAACTCCCCCTCCGAAGCTTCTGAGGAAGAAGCCCTGCCTGGTGGCAATGACCCCCCTCCCGCTACCTCCACCACCCCCCCCTTCACCCTCCTCAGCGAGAGACCTGATGGGGTTACAGTACTCAACAGCAATCCCCCCCAGTGGCTAACAACTGTCCTCAACTGCCTGGACCTCCCCCCTGAATTTTCAGGTCCACTGTACTCTCCGGACTCGAACTCTCTCAATGAGAGCAGCCACCCCCTCTGGGCTGTGAGCATAGTCAAACTGCACTTCCGTGGCAGTTCCCCCTTCTATCTAGTGGTGTGTGGTGACAAGTCCCTACACATCTCTTCCACCACTGAACGCAGTGCGATTGCCACCACCATTAAGCTTCCCCCTGACCCAACCATACCCACAGCCTGCCATTAGTGGTGGACTGCATCATTCACCCATGCCTTTACCTCTTCCCATACCTGTACTCGTAGTGCTCCCTCCACTAACCTTTAGCCTGTTTCTCCCCTTACAGGTTGTCTTCAATCTGGTCAAGTGCACATAGCCTCGAGTTTTGTAGTCTGAATTCCCATTCACCCCATTACCCCATGGCATGGTAGATACTCCCCCATAAGTACAGTGTAACATAGGGTCCCTATGACCCTCACACACTTAAAACTTGGAATTAAAAAAAAAAAAAAAAAAAAAACAGTGCAGCCATCAAAATGGCCAAGTTCAACAAAAGGCAGTACTGCCAGTGTTTGGCTCTCCAATGAGAGCTCAAGGCTGAAGAACAGAGGAAAGCCAAAGAGGCTGAGAGGATCTGTAGGGAGCATGAGGCAGAGGCTAGGAGAAAGCCCAAGGAACAGAAGATTAGAGCACTGGAGGCCAAGCAGAAATGGCTCAAAGAGGAGACCAGACATGCCCAGCAGGCAGAGGGTACTTTGGTGAGTGACAGAAACTATCACACCTAACTCCATATTGATATCTCCATAAGTCCCAGCAGCCCTTGGCCTTGAGTGGAAAGGCTCTCAAGAGACTGAGTGGGTGTAGTATGTGCACCAAGGCCAGCAAAGAATGTAAGTTCAGGACTGGACACAGCAAGTCATGCATCCAGTGCCAGAAACTGAGGGCCAAATGTGATCTGAACACTCAGGCTATGGACTTGGAGAAAAGGCCAGTCAAAATGACACCCCCCCAAGGTGGGGAAAAATGGAAATGCCATAGAAAGTCCAAGGCATTGACAGAGGTAAATGTGGAGGTAGATGATGGGGACAACAAGGTGATGGAGGATACTCTGGATATAGAGATCGTGAGTCATCCCCGAGTTCTGAGAATGTTACTGCCATGTAAAGACTCTGTGGCCAAGGTGCTTGATAGGAGGTTGGGAGAGGTTGTCCAATTATTGCAAAAGAACAACACCACTATTGAGTCTCTGGCCAGAGATGTCCAGGACCTCACTGTAGTTTTGGAGGAGTCCTTCAAGACTCTCAAGACTGTGACAATGACCTTGGTGAACTGGGCCATCAATGAGGAAGATGTCTAGTATTTTGTTTTTCATTTATATTTTCATTTTAGCATGTCTTTGCCCCCCATCTAAATATTTTTTTCTTTTTTTCTGAGTTTTTATCTTGGTGCAATGGAGTGTGCATGTGTGAATGGAAAGGTTGAAGTCTTAAGGGGACCAAGTGCAAGTTTCCAATGGACCAGGTTTTTCTGGGTAAGCATTGTGAAAGTCCATGACAAGGTCAATGGCATGTTCTAGCTCTGTATCTACTAGCCAGGATGTTTCTTCATCCATGCCCTCATAGCCTGCCCACTTGACCAAGTACAGTATCAGACTTTGCTGCCTACAATGGTCCAGATTAGAATCTAGGATTTGTTTGATTCATACTCAGGTACTCCATTGACTTTGACAGGTGGGGGTGGTGGCCAGGTATGATTAGGGATGACATTCAGAGTTGCTGGCTCCAGTTGGGATACATGGAAGACAGGGTGTATGGACTTCATAGAGTTGGGTAGACAGATTGTAAATGATAAGGAACCAACAAGTGCAATGATTGGATATGGGCCTAAGTTCTTTTCTGAGAGTTTCTTCAATGGTCTAGTAGACCTCAAATATTCGTCCTTTACATAGACCAAATCTCCAATTTTAAAGTCCAGTGGTGGAGACCTCTTAGCATCAGCTGGACCTTGGTATCTCTTTTGAGCTTCTGCCATTTCTTCATGCAAGTAAGCATGCAGTGAATCTAAGTCCACTGTAAAGTCTCTTGCTCAAGAAGATGAGAGGTCTCACTCCAGATGAATGGTTATATTTGGGTGATATCCCTTGTTGGCAAAGAATGGTAAAACTGCAGTAGTGGCACTCAGAGCATTGTTGTATGTGAACTCCACAAGTGGTGGCAGTTCAGACCAGTCACTTCAGTCACCCCCCATTGGAGACCTATTAGGTCTATATATTTCTACAGATGTATATACCTAATAGGTCTACTGGGGTTGGGAATTCCCAGCTGGTGCTGGTGAATCACCATGCCTCGAGAATCACCAAAGAAAGTTGGAGAAAGACCTTTTCACCATAAATAATATGTTTATTGTCTGGTATGATAGAGTGCCTGGGGTCCAAATTGGACTTTCTCCAGCTGAAAATGGACCTTATTTTGGCCAGAATGGGGCATTCTCCAGTATAAAATAGACCTTATGTTGGATAGTTTGGGACATCCTCCAGGCCAAAATGGACCTTAATCTGGGCAGTACAGGGCATTCTCCAGTGTAAAATAGACCTTATTTTGGATGGTATGGGACATTCTCCAGTGTACAATAGACATCTGCAAATCCCTGTTTTCGGAACAGTACCGACAGTAACTACAGCAACGTGACAGCATATTACATTATCTTACAGCATGACAGCTCGGCAAGGCCCCAGGCCCTCAGCCACACAGTGTGTCACAGGAGTCACAGACCTACATTGGCACAGCCACCCAGTCGGGTACAGGCTCACGGTGGCCCACAGCAGCATACAGTGCTGCATTGGCACAGCCACCCAGTTGGGTACAGGCTCACAGCGGCATACAATGCCACATTGGCACAGCCACCCAATGGGGTACAGACTCGCAGCAGCCTACAGCAGCATAGAATGCTGCATATTGATGAGTAAATGTGTGTGAGAATCTGTCATATGCAGAACTCGGCCTGGCCTGAATAAACTTTCCAGGAGGGTATCAAAAAATATTACAAGTACACACATGCTACAGACAACCATGTTAGATTACAAGGTTGCGAGGGATTACATGTCATTGAAACATCCTTAATGTCACTGACCTTAGGGAGGGACATGTGACGAGCCAGTCAAGAGGATAAAATCTCCCGATCATCACATACAGCAACAGAGATGGTACATATGGAGTATGGGCTCTATCCAAGGATAACTATGACCACCTGATGGTGATGAACTGTAACCAGTATGGACGAGCATTGATATTGCACGATATTTGAAATGATCTCACGTTCTGTACCCCCTCCCAGTTCGCATGAGGCGATGCATGCAACTTATGAGGACTATTTTGTGGAACATTGGATGTGCAAGAACCGTGAGGCATATGTCCCCACTGACTGCCCGCTGATTGAAATTCATAGTCTCCCACAACGTCCATCAGGTTATACTGCCCTGAGGGCCGACTGCTGGACATAGATGCTATCAGGATGCAAACTGCTCCCGTTGGCTCAATCATCCCCCAAGGTGCTTGTAGACAGACACATTTTTCAGAGGGAGTGTATTGGGCATTTCTCTTCCTTCCACGCTTGTGCAGATGCGCAACAGACATCTACCGTGCCCGCGAGGCTCGCTTCCAACTTGGCCTGCCTCCTATTGCTGACAATCTCCTTATCGAAAGCACCACCTTGCTGACGACGAATGCGAATTGGAACAACCAGCATCTAGAAACATTGGGTGACTCGGTGTTGAAGCTCATCACCACGGTGCATATCATGAACAAGTATCCCCACTGCCATGAAGGACAACTCTTGCAATTGCAACAGAGCAGTGTGTCGAACCGAACCCTTCTCGCGCATGCTACAGAGATTGGGCTTGAGCGGTTCCTGACTTCAGAGGGACAGAATGTACACATATGGCAGTACACAGTACCTGAAGGAGAGGATGTGTTGTCGCACATGTTAAACTCGTACCATGCCATGCAGAGGTTGTTCCCTCATCGTAGTCTACAGGACTGTATGGAGGCCACACTCAGTGCTGCGTTCTTGATGGGTGGGATTGAACTGAATATTGTACCATGACCAGTGCATCTCTATGGCGGACCTCATCAATCTCGAGGAGCAAGGATGCTCCATTGCCAGGTGTGGAAGATGGGCCTGAAATTGTATTAGTGGAATGAGAACTTTCATTTTCTAGTAGTGAACGTATGTCACCTATGAATGAAGGGCACAGATTAGCTGGATCAAAGGCTGTGTTAGATGGTGAAATAGACAGGCGACGAAAGAGCTCAGCGAGATTAAAGTTGCGGTCCGAGCCTTTGGTGCCCTTCTCGGTGAAATGTATGTTTCGAATCGGGGAGATCGAGGGTGGAATGAGGTGACATCAGGGATGGCATGAGTGACTCATGGCATGCAAGACCTCCTGACTCATGACAATGGGGGAGTCCAGGATGCAGCACAGCTGGGCAGAATAACAGGGTAAAGACTCACTGTTTCCTTCTGGATGTTATCAAGGCTTCAGCAAACTTGGTTGCTAAGCACGTGCAGGAGGGGCAATGGGGTCGAGGTGGTGGGACTGGAGAACAGTCTCATGCCTGCAGAGATGTCAACCACAAGATAGAAATTGCTAGCACTAACGAGGGAACGAGCAACGGCTAGATAAATACATTGACATGGAAGTACTGATAAGAAAATGCGAAGCATACCTTGCCAATGTGTGTGGTATGGAAGGCATGGAAACATCTGCAGGGGGAGTTTGGTCAGAAGGTGGCATACTAGGGGAATAGACAAAAAATTGGCATAGAGAGAAACCTTGCTCGACTTATGGTCTGGAGCTGCAAAAGTATCCTCGAGTTGGTGGTGACCATCCCAATGCCCTACATGACGCATCTGCTCACACTCGACACACTGCTTGTAATGATCTTATGGGCTTAGTCCCCATCTTCATCGCCAATGCCCTCATGGCAACACTTTCTGTAAATGGTGGCTGAACAGGCAACAGAGTTGAAGCAGTGGGAACAAGCAAACTCGAGGGAAAAGGGGGCAGGGGGATGCTATTGTATGTGTGAATGACACGAGTAAAAGGAACAGGAGAACTACAACATACATGTCAGTGCAGAATCAAACACCAGGTAAAATGCCTTGGCAGGGAGTAGCAAGTGAGATCGAAGGGAATATCAGCAATAAATGAAGTACGTACTGGCATCAGAACTCGAGCCTGAGACATGACGACAATGCTTGCATGCAGAATCATCACAAAGTTTACCTCCACTCATCTGAATGGAATTATGGATGCACCCAAGCTCAGCTTCTGCATTCTCCAATCTTCTTTTGGATTCTTGGGCTTGACATTTGTAGAGGTTACCTAGGGCAATGTTTTCATCCAACTTTGCATGCACTAGCTGCCACTCGAGGTGATGGACAGTTGCCTGTGCCCTCGCAATGTCCAGGAGTAGATATGCTTCTTGCTGATTGAATTCTTTGCGGTCTTCGTCAATGGAGTCTGAGCAATCCAGTTCAGACTTTCAGAAAATCAGTTAATCATAAAGCACGTCATGATTACAAAGTGTGAATACCTTCTGTTGCTTTCCAAGGACAGCGTGAACCTGAGCGGTTGGGTCGTGCATTCTTCTGGGCATCGGTCCAAACCAGGCATTCCAGAGTGGTGTCCCAGCAAATGGAAGGTTGACCATAGATCTCTGTATGCAGAGAGCTCCAACAGTGGAGGGGGTTCCTTTCAATGGCATACCCGGTTCGGCCCAACGAGAGGAGGCTGGCTCCGCTTTGATTGAAGGAAAAGAAATGGACAAGTCAGCGCCCGGCATTTCTGGAACCGTACTCGAAGTATACTGGATGGTGAGTGGCACGTGCATAGATTGGTGAGGAAACTCAGAGCGATTTGGAAGACCGGATGGAACATCGACCTGTTGAAAAGGGACTATCGAGTCGTTGCCAGCCGGGGATTGTGGCTGGTCAGAACTTGCCATGGATATACAATATGAAGGGCACAAACTGTTGACACTAATGAGATGCAAAACAGTTTTTAGTGGTGCTGACGTACATACACAGGGTGTGACATAGATGCAATAAGACTGCCAAGCCACAACTCACCCTCTTCACAAACAGTGGTGGTAGGCACATTCGACGACAAGCGGTAAGCTGTCCTACTTTCCATCCAGATCTTTCAACCAGCTCAATGCCAGTCTGTCCCAAGTGTCTCAAGTACTTTGCGACTGCGAGGAGCCTTACATTTCACCGAGCACAACCACGAGCTGCCTGCAATGTGTGCGACAGCTGGGACATGGAGATTGTCTCGACCACAGGAAACAATCACGACGTAGACAATGTACCAGTAGCCTCTTTTCCATCCGACTCTGGGCATGCGATGGACTTCGATCCTGGCCTCACCTGGGAAGGTAACGATAACTGTCGATCACTCTCTCCCCCCATCTCTGTGCTGGTGGACTCGCTGGGAAGAGTCTTGGTTACTTTCCCTCGTGCTGCCGAGATTTTTGAAGGTGGGGAAACATTCCTAACTCGTTTTGAGTTGGATCCATATTCAGTGTGCCAGCATCTCGTTCCTTTCTACCCTTTCGCAAATCTCGATGACTGGAGAGTAGCAAACTTTTTATTGACCTTGGGGCTTAGCATGAGGGCTCTCGACGAGTTCCTCTCTTTACAAGCAGTAAGTCGGTACAATTATTCAGATGCATGCAACCGATAAATCTACTTAGACAAAGAACATGCCACTGTCCTTTTGGACCGCAAAGGATCTACATGTGTGTGCAGAACTCCTCCCATCTGGTCCACAATGGAAATTTCAGATTGTTCCTACTATGCATTCTACGAAGGAGCCCATTCAACTTTACTTCCGGGACACTCTCGATTGTGTCGAGGCACTCTTCAATCACCCATTTTTTGAGGACAAGGTGGACTTCGCACCCTTTCGATTATTTACCACAGCTGAGTGTGTCGTGCGAGTTTTTACCGAATGGATGAGTAGCAATGGTGCCTGGGACATGCAGGTAAGCATCGAGACACTACGTGGTATCAATTCACGGACCTTCATAGTCTAAGATACCTGAGGGCAGTATGGTTTGTGGTGTCATCCTATCCTCCGACAAGATGAACATTACCAATATGTGCAGCGGTAGGGTCGCACACCCGTTGTTGATCAGTCTTGCGAATATCAAAATGAAAGTGAGGAACAAGGCATCATCGCACGTGTTTCTTCTCTTGGCCTTGATGCCAATCCCTCAATTCATTCATCCGGTCCCAAGAATGTGCTCAGTCCTTCAAGAGCGCCTTTTTCACCAGTGCCTTGACATCATTCTCGAACCTCTGAAACAGGCTGCACCTTTCGGTCAAATGATGTCCGACCCTGTCAGAAACCTGTGGTACTGCTTTACCCACTTGGCATCATATATTGTCAACACACCTGAGGCATGCATGTTGGCATGTGTGCGCGGCAACACTTTGCCTGTCACCACTGCCATGTATAAGGACTTTGGTGATCCATATCGCCACCCGCCTCGTACTGCAACAGCTACTCTCGCACAGTTGTCTTCTATTGAGTGTGACGTACTCGATGTTGATCAGTATTTTGCAGCATGCAAACCATTTCGACTTAGCGGCATATCACACCCATTTTGGAGGGATTGGCTGCTTGCTGAACCTTCCGAGTTCCTCACACCTGAAAGTCTACACGAGTGGCATCGCCAATTCTGGGACCATGATGTTTGCTGGTGCAAGCAAGCTCTCGGGGCTGCTGAGTTGGACTTCCGATTTTCTATCATTCCATGTATCACCGGTATCCCCCATTTTTCTAATGGCATCACGAAATTGAAGCAAGTGGGCGGAAGGGTCCAAAGGGATATCCAACGATACATCATCGTTGTCATCGCTGGTGCAACAGATCCGGATGTTATCATTGCAATTCGCGCCCTCATGGAGTTCCGATATCTTTCCCAAGCTACTGCTATAACTTCGACGACATGCAACAAAATCCGAGCTTCCTTGCAAGAGTTCCATGACCACAAGGATGCTCTCATCGAAAACGGTTTTTGGTGTGGTGAGAAAATGAAACATGTTCTTAAGCATTGGCATATCCCCAAGCTCGAGCTGATGCAAAGTGTCGTTCCCAGTGTTGAACGGGTCGGCTCTATACTACAGTGGTCAGCAGACATTCACATGACAGAGCATGCGCATATTGAAGTCATCAAAGACCCCGCTTTGACTACTAATAATCACAACTACAACTCTCAAATCTGCCGGTGTCTCGATCGCTATGAGAAGTGTCAACTCTTTGACACTGCATTGGCACTGCATGGGTTGACGACCAAGTCCATACCTGTTCTGCCAGTTGGTCAAGACACTGATGGCAATGATTCGGACACCTATGACGGAGATGAATGCAGGAATGTATTAGATGATATATGGACTCCAATATGAAAGGTCACCAACTTTTTTGATGTTGCCGCATGGTTGTTGGCTGCTCTCCCTGGCTCTGTCCCCAGGCCGCCTTGTACTTTCATAGCCAGATCTACTGCTATCCACCTCAACTATGACCCGTCGTTGAAGTGCATTCCTATTGACACTGTCGCAGAACAGTTCGGCTTGCCTGATCTGCATGGGGCCTTAGGTGACTACCTAAATTGTGAGGGGAATGTTGCCCAGAACTTCCATACCTTTGGGGGCCAGAGAAGATCTCCACCAGACGTACACCTTCCATTCAAAGAACTTGATGTATGGTATAAGGTCCGTCTCCAGCAGAAAACTTACCATGATTCATCCGAAATTACTCCTACATTCACTGTTCACACACACCCACCAGATCGTTCATTGAAGTATGGTCGGTACAATGCAGTGATAATGAACATAGACAACCATTGGCAGTGGCCATCCAGTGGATTACAAGGTCACACTGTCATGCAAGTCTGTCTCATTATGTGCCCCACTGCACCGAGAGGAAGCAATGGTATCAACCAGTTTTCAAGCTGTTTTTTGATGTATGCCCAGCGCTTCGACATTGTCCCTCAAGGGAACAGCTCAGTTGAACGAACGATGGGGCTGCATGTACTCAAAAGAGCGACACGCACATCAGGGTCCGAGCTTGGGGAAATCTTTCCATTGGATCAGCTCAGGTCTTATGCTCACATCGTTCCACGCTTCGGTTGGAAGGCAGACAATCGCCTTACTTCAGATAACTGCATACACTCGTTGCAGTCCTTTTTCCTGAATAGATATTTTGACAAGGACTTTTTTTATGCTACTTCTTAGACTTTTGACTTTTATAAAATATGGATTATGGCATTGATATCTCCCCATGCATACAAGGACAGTAAGGTGAATGGTTATTGGAGCATCACCCACCCATGTTGGTACAATGCAACCATGTAGTTTGCCTTTTTTTTTAAAAAAAAAAGGAGAGAATGCTAGTCAGTGAGATCCAGATACACAGGAACCTACTCACTAGTGGGCCTCAGAGGTCAGCCAGCACCTCGACGAGTAGGGAAAGGGAATGTTAGGCAAAATGATCTACAAATGCAGCCCACACTTTCAAGTAAGGAAAATATGTACGATGAGTGAGCACCTGCTCGGTGAAACGAGCAACAGATGTTGTCTAACGCTTTCATGAGCAGGAATGGCAGCAGGTGCGAGCAAGCGTTGACAATTTTCACAAACGAGTGACAAATGTCCTGGTAGCTAAGGACTTCACGAGTGGAGCCAACGAGTGCAGATTATCGACATATCGACCCATTGTGAAGTCGCTTACTCAGCAAGGTCACTCATGACAAAGTCATGACCGATGATCTGCCTGCCTTGTACTGTCTGGCTCCAGCCTGCTGTTCTGACACAGATTGGTTTTGTGGAATTAACGCTAGTGAGTACAATGCAACTCCCCACTGTTCCACAGTATTCATGGTGCATGGTATGCGATGTACAAATCTTCGTCGATGGCCACGGACGTGCTTGGACCTGAGTGCGAGACAATGAGGTCGAACTGGACGAAGAGACTCGGAAGCAGGAACAAAGTATCTGGATGTGAGTGCTGCATGAGTTGGTCCTTTAATGCAAAGTTGACTGACCACCCAGGTATTTGGATCGTCTCAAGTCGCGCCCATGTGTTGATGGAAGCCAATGATTTTATTCATGCCCAACATCTCCCCATAGGGCAGCAACCAGTCACATCTTCATTTTCCTATTTTTCCACACTTTCGAAGTCTTACTGAGCCAGATTTCTGCGGTGCCACTGCCTGGAACACATCCCTTTGCCCGCCAAGAAGACCAGGGATTTCGTCTCCGATGATGGGCTCGTATTGCTGGTTTCAGTAGTCTTGTATGCTGTCCATTAACTCTTTATTTCTCATCATTCAATAATTTGAAGTTCTACGCATAAATGCGCAAGTGCTATGATCCTTCTTATTTCAACTCCCACGACGCGCATCAGCCTTGCAAGCTGTGGAGGATACGTACATTGCACCAGAAACTCCATTCTTTGGAGTGGCATAATGACCTCTTCACAGCACATTCCAGGGTGCAGCTAGTCATCCCTTTGTTTTTACATCCTCCACCCTTTCATTTCACCAAAATCTTACTGAGCTGGGCATCAACGAAGGTGCCATTGCCTGGATCCCACCCCATTTATCCAACAGAAAGACCACAGACTTCATCTCCAGAAACGAGTCCTACCATCGATATCGTGATGCACTGGTTTTGGCGGTCTCGTGTGATCTCCATTTTCTCTTCGTTGAAGACTCCGAGGTTCCCTGCATATGGACCCACAAGTGCAACTATATATCCCATTTCAACCCCCAAGAAGTACACACTCAAATCGACCTTATCAGTCTCCCAGAACTGTGGAGGATACATGTTTTGGGCCAGAAATACTGTTCTCTTGTAGAATGTCATAATGCCCTCTTTGCAGCATACTCCTGATTGAACACAGAAGATGACCATTCTAAGCAGGCGCTCAAACCCAAAATCGATGCAGTTGAGATTGTAGCTGACAGTATGAAGTGGCTCAGTATGAAATACAAGTCCAGAAAACAGGATACGTTTGACCTGCATTTCCATGATGATGAGGAAATCACCCACTGAAGGCGAAAACCCCTCAGTCGAGCATCTGCCTATGAAATTGCCAAGAGGAGTGTCACCTCCAAGCTTGTTGAGGTTAGTACTGCTTCACCATTATCTACGTACCCTTGACTCCACTTGAACAGGGTTTTGGGATCCAGCCACACGATGTAATTAAAAACTTCACTTCATCGGACAGACCAAACTTCGTAGAGGATCAAGAACTCAATCCGACCACTTTCACAGAACAGACCCTGACCCCCTAATTTTTCAGACACCAGCTGAACTGCTTCATCATGCTCAAATCACTTCAGTCACCCCCTTTTGGGGACCTATTAGGTTGACATATTTCTACAGATGTTTATACCTAATAGGTGTCAACTTCTTGGGTATTCCCACATGCTACTGAGACAGCCAGGCTTGGAGATTCCCCAGGAATGGACAGGCCAAAGAGGGGAATGCCCATTTCCCCAAGGGTACCCTATTGTGAGCATCAATATAGGGGGTGTCTGGGGTCCAAGTGGGACTTTCTCCAACCTATATAGGGGCCTGAATTGCGCCATATTGAGGTTATTTTGGGGGATTCTCCAGGTTGAATGGACCAATTCCAAGGGGGATTTTGGGGATTCTCCAGGGTAAATGGACCAATTGTGAGGGGAGTTTTGGGGATTCTCCAGGTTACATGCAGTCTGAATGGTAGACCACAGGAAGTGGGGTATCTCCAAGGGAGGCATGGCTATTCACCATGGTGATGGGGATTACAAAATGGCAGGGTGGGGTTTCCCCATCCACCTTATGAAGGACTGGGGAATCTCCGATTGGGCAGTTGGAGATTTTCCATGAGTGTGGAGATTCCCCAACTACCAGAATGGGACTCCTCCACCCCTTTTATGGGGGGACAGGGATTCTCCATCTGAGTAGATGGGGAAACTCCATGGTTATGGAGATTCTCCAAGTGCCAGTTTGGGATTTCTCCATGGGTGTGGAGATTCCCCAACTGCCAGAATGGGATTTCCCCATGCCTTCTATGTGGGGTGGGGATTCTCCAATCATGCAGCTGGAGATTCTCCATGGGTGTGGAGATTCCCCAACTGCCAGAATGGGATTTCCCCACACCTTCTATGTGGGGTGGGGATTCTCCAATTGAACAGATGGGGATTCTCCATGGGTATGGAGATTCTCCAACAGCCAATGTGGGATTTCTCCATGCCTTCTATGGGAAATGGGGATTCTCCAAGTGCCAATGTGGGATGTCTCCATGGGTGTGGGGATTCTCCAAAAGCCAGAATGGGATTTCTCCATGGCTGTGGAGATTCCCCAACTGCCAGAATGGGATTTCTCCATGATTTCTCCATGCCTTTTATGGGAGGATAGGGATTCTCCAATTGAGCAGATGGGGAATCTCCATGGGTGTGGGGACTCTCCAAATGCCAATGTGGGATTTCTCCATGGGTGTGGAGATTCCCCAACTCCCATGGTGGGATTTCCCCATGCCTTCTATGGGGGGTGGGGATTCTCCAATCAGGCAGCTGGAGATTCTCCATGGTTGTGGAGATTCTCCAAGTGCCAATGTGGGATTTCTCCATGGGTGTGGAGATTCCCCAACAGCCAAAATGGGATTTCTCCACCAATTTTATCGGGGAATGGGGAATCTCCAACTGAGCAGATGGGGAATCTCCATGGGTGTGGAGTTTCCCCAGCTGCCAGAATGGGATATCTCCACCCCTTTTATGAGGGGATGGGGATTCTCCAATTGCAAGGTTGGGGATTCTCCTTGGGTGTGGAGATTCCCCAACTGCCAGGATGGGATTTCTCCCCCCCTGTTATGGAGGATGGGGAATCTCCAATTGAGCAGTTGGGGATTCTACATGGATATGGTGATTCTCCAATCAAGTAGCTGATTTCCCCATGCCTTCTGTGGGGGGAAGGGGAATCTCCAATTAGGTAATTGGATATTCCCCATGGGTATGGTTTTTCCCCAACTGCCTGAATGGGATTTCTCCACCCCTTCTATTGGGGGATGGGAATTATCCATGGATGTGGAGATTTCCCCAGTGCCAGAATGGGATTTCTCCACCCCTCTTATGCAGCATGGGGATTCTCCACTTGCACATTTTGGGGTTCTCTCATGGGGATTCTACCAGTGCCACAATGGTTTTTCACCATCCTTCTTATAGGAGGATGGGAAATCTATGTGCCAGGAGTGCCAATGCGGCTTTTCTCCATCCCTCTTATGGATGGATGGCAAATCTCCAACCATGGCAGCCAACTTACTCCCATTTCTTTTTCAGATGAGCATGCAGTTTGTAGTGGATGATCATGTCTGTATCACTGTCCCCCCTTCATCCATTTGTGCAAACAATCTACTTACTAGCTGTCCTATGGGGAATTCAGCTGGTCCAATGGTCACGCAGGTGTGGATGTTCTGCAGTAGGGCTTGTCTACCCCCAGCAGCCTCCATGTGGACATGCCAGTCACTTGGACAGTGTAATTTTTCAAAGGTTCACCCAACACATGGTAGCCTCACTACCTTCTCCATTCCATTGAGACTTGCTTGCATTCCCCAGAATGATGGTATATACAGTTCTTTTGGTAGTGTAATGCAACATTGGCTCTAGTACTACTTACAAATCATCATCTCCTACACCTTTTTGCAGGTGACCTCAGTGGAGAAGAGGGTAAATACCCCTCTCCAATATCTTCAAGCCAATCCTCATCTTCTGTGAATTGCTCCTCACTTTCCTGTCCCATGTAGTCTTCCTCTACCAATGCAATTTCTTCAGTAGCCATCAATAGACCTTCTGACACCAGGTCCTCATCATCTGAGCTGCAGTTCTGTGATTCTTCTTCTGTGAGCTGATCTGCAGCAGGAAATGTAGATGAATTGTAAGTGGCAGAAAGACAACAGGCTATGTCCTCTGGTGTGGGCCCCCAGGCTCTTGATGGCACCCATGCATATGGAATGTGTCGAACCATGGCTTCCCACCTAACATACACTGCAACAAGTCTACTCTTATGTGCTTGTAGGTGATAAATGTAATGTTCATCTAAATATTGTCAGATGGATATCATGGAAATCCAGTTGTACACTGACCTGCATTTGCCAGTGCCACTTGCACATGATGCCACTCCACAGCAAACCACTCCTGCAGTATGGTCCGCTCCCTTGACAATCTTCTTTCCTCTTCATTACAACGATCAACCTCCAGCATGAACCTGATGCCTTTACACACATCCTCATCAGCCAGCCACTGTGGGGGATCAGGAAGGCCCTCCCCAAGACCCACATCCTGCCAAATATCACTGTCAACATCCAGTTGAAATAGTCCCTTGGATGGTATTGGGGTAGGAGGGATAGCACCAGGGGGTGCTCTGGACAGTCTGATCATACCCAATAATTCACCACAGAGGGTGTTATAGGTGGTGACAAGTTTTGATATGGCTGGCTCTCGTCGCTTAATGGATGACTCCACATGGGAATGTAGATGATTTTCTACAACATGTCATTGGAAGTTCTAGTCAGAAGACAACCCCAACTTACCATTCACAGAATTTTGGTATGACTGCTCCAGCCTTTCCAGTTCAAACTTGCGCTGGCAAAGTCGCTCCCTGATTCGAATCTTCAATGCTTTTGCATTGGTGTGGGTTTGGAGCCACTTGTTGTTCCTCAGGAGATGGAGATCAGTTTGTGCTGACACTCCCAATGCACTCTTTTTTTGTTTGAGAGCCTGATCTGCCTTTGCAAGTGAACCCTGAACTGAAGCAAGCTGCAGATTGTAGTCAATGATGTCAGTGACATGATCATTGACAAGATCCTGCTCCAATTGTTCTACATGACTCTTGTAGCCCTGAACAGTTTTTTCCAGGGCAAGTATATGTGCCAACAGCTCAGACCCCTTGTTTTTTGATTGCCCTGCATGAAGTGTGAGAAATATGATGAGGAGTACAGAGAGAAGACTAACGTGGTAATGGTTGGGTCTGTGACTCCACTTGTGCAGCCCACTCACTCTGTAGAGTCTGCATGTCAACATGCAGTGCATGGAGATTTTCCAAGGCCACTGATTTCTTGCTTTTACAAAGAGACCATTTCTTGTTCAACCACTGGCCCAAAGCAGCATAAGACTTCTCATGGTTATGTCTTATCTGGTTGTCGAGGACAAACAGCCTTTGATGATACTAAGGAAGGAATTAGCACTAAGACTACTACAATACAAGAAAATTCATGCTTGCCCCAGACACACGGAGAGTGGGAATAAGCCTCTTCAGAGAACTCCACAGTCTCTCACATCCTTCTCCATCTGACAGACCAAAACCTGCACACTTTCGTGGGTGATATACTATCTGGCATGGCCATTGATGCCCATATGCATGGAATACAGAGATCCCAAACTTCAGCCTTGAGAGAATCCCATCTTCAAGGAGTTTCCACTTGCAGCAACTACACTCCAGTTGACAGCCAATGTCATACAGAAGACCAACAGTCATGGTAGCAGGCAGATTATCAAAGAGATGCTTCAACAACACCAGGGCATAGTGCTGCTTTTCCCCTGCTGATGTCATATTGACTAGCCAAAGAACCTGATCATGACGACAAAGCAATGCCATAAGCCCTGTGTCTGCAAAGAACTGGGTGCTTGCCTTCTTCTGCTTCTCATCAGCTGCATGGAATGAATCCCTGCATCCATCCAACACAGAGGTAGGTACCTTCATTCCATCCTCAACACAGTCCTCCCTTTGTTGACCTTCAGCCAGGGTATGTTGTCTGGAAGAGAGGCCCCTCTGCTTCTCAACAAAACATTCCATTGCCTTTACCTCTGATTCAGGGATGAACACAGTATTGGTAGGATTTGTGGGGTCATGGGTGGCAGTATTCCAAGGGTTATTGTTTCACTTTTGGGTGAAACATGCATCCAAACAAACAATGCAGTCAAGGCTACCCAAAAGTCAGCCCCCACACTGGCACTAATGAACTTTCCAATGACTCACTCATCCTGAGCAGATTTTTCTCTCTGAAAATCAGATGCACCAAAACAAAGTGGACAGCAGCTCTGCAAGTAGCCACTTGGCTGAAAACCCAGCACTTGTTCTGCTGAGGGGGTAGCAAAGGAGTGGACAAGGGCAGCCACATGATCCTCCACATATACTGTTAATACAGTATACCAGTGATAGGCATTGCTGAATCGCCGATGAAGACTGTCCTGATTCCAGGGTAAGCATCCAGATTTACAGAACTACCATGAAGAAAGATGTGCAAGTATATCTATATATCCCACCACAAATTAATCTATGTAATCCTCAATAGGTAAGTGCCCTAGCATCAACATACTTAGTGGCATGATGGTACTAGGGCAGGGGGAGGAAGAGCAAGAAACATGTCCACAGGGAAGGCAAACAACATAGCAATGTGGTGAACATACCTTTAACTGCAGCTTGTATCCTTGGCCATCAAGGAAACTCTCAAGAGCTTCACACCATGCAGTGGTATTTGGAGTCAAATGCACAAACAGTTTCTTCAGGAATTCCAGAACTCGCAGATCAACAGCAAGGGTAGGAGCAACAGGGGAGGATGCAAACAGTCCATGTTGCATGAGGCATACTGGAGCTGGCCTACAAGGACAAGCATTGATTTCTATCTCCTCCAGACCTAGTAGATAGGGAAGATAAGCATGCAGCCACCACGAAACAAAGAACTTCACATACGATCAAAGAAGACACAGGTAACATTGGAGGAGTGTGCACTACATGCACTACATCGACTCGGGTGATTCTGGATGCCTACCACTACACGGAGATTGTGTGATGCCTCAAGGTACTGTAAGTATGGCTCAACAAGTGCAGGAATGATGTCCTGCGACCACCGGCGCCACTGGTTTTGTCGCTTCTCCAAGCCACCCACACATAATGGTGATTTAACTGGCTCAACATAAAGCTCATTCACAACATCAAATACATCAGTATCCGGACGCAATTGCCGCTGGGGTTGATCTGGAATTACTTCAGGGTCCTGAGCAAAACGTTGACAGCCTGGGAGCACGAAGATGGGTGGTGGTGCAGGAAGGTAGAGTGCTTTTGTGCCTGGAGGGTGGCGGTGACGAGCTAAGGGAGGTGGAACAAATAGTGGTCGTGTTGAGCTCTGACCACAGTAGTAAGCATTTGTGTCGCCAGAAAGGGGGAATCAGGCATACTGTAACAGAATTATTTTCTGCATCGTCGACAGCCTGCGAGGCTGGGTGGTATGGGGTACTCTGGAGAAGGGATGTCAACATAATGACTCTGAAAATGGGGGGTTAACTGACCAGAAGGGAATCATCTACCATGGCATCGATGACCTGCAAGCTCGGGTGTCATATGGCACTCTGGAGAGGGTTGTCAGTATAAATGATACGGAAACCCTAGGGTAAACTGACTGCTGGGGAATTATTTGCTGCAGTGTCAACAACCCGCAAGGCTGGGTGGTGTGGGGTACTCTGGACAACGCATGCCAATGTAAGGACTACAAACTATGTGATGGGAGGCAAACTGACCAGCAGAGAATCATTCACCATGGCATCAACAACCGGCAAGGTCTGTGCTGGATGAGAACCATATGATGCAGCATTGGAAGCCTGTGAAGCATGACGATGCCTTGGAGGTTTAGGTCGGTGGACAGACATCTAGATGACAGAAATGCGCAACACAAAGTCAGTGAAATGAACCTGAGACACGGAGTCAACAAGTAGCACACTGAGACACGAAGTCAACAGTAAGTCAGTAGACGTTGGACTCTGCAGATTCTGAATCAGTATGTACGTGCCACGACTCACGACAGGAAGTTTCTCTGCTTACTGAGTGGGCGATACTGCGAAAATGGGGGCTGGAGTTGCAAGATAATACTGGGAATAGTGTTGAGGCAGAAGTAATGTCAGGGAACTACAGAAAATACATCAGATACCACCAACATGCAACAAGAACTTCCTCCTTACCGGGGTGAACGCCAGTGGTCAGAAACCGAGGATGAAAACGAAACGAAACAACCCACAGCCCATGGTCAGCCACGTGTATCATGTGCCTGATTCATGGCACCATGCTTCCCTGGGCACAATTGCGGTGCTGACTGTGAACTACATTCGCACGTGCTGACAGTAAACTCAAATGCACTGCCATTGCTGGACACTTGTGACATGAATATGAAAAAGAGATTATACGAATATAAATAAATGGGGAAGGGAAGGTTGACGCCCCAAGTAGATAAATGCGGTTTGGACATAAAACTGGCAAGCGAGGGAAAAATACTCGTACGCCAATGCATTCCCTTGGCCGTCTAGCTCTGCAGGGGTATGCAAACAGGGAGGTGCTCCAGGCCAAGCAGACAAAAGCTCACGAAAGTTATTAAGAAATGGCAATGCGACTTGCATGTTAGAGGCACATAGACCTAGTTGTTGCGGTCCCTGCGGGAGGGGCTCAGACCACATGACGAGGCCAGACTCACCGGGAAAAATGCCATATAATAGAGTTTGGCGAGTTATTCGGGACTCGTCTGAGGTCCAAAGGTGTGCCGCCAAGACCCGATCAAGGGCGAGAAGCTCATAACGAAAATTAAGTTCATACAATTCCCATAGGAGGGAATGCATGAACTGTAAAGGGGGATCTGACAGCGATGCAACTTGAACCTCCATTCCACGCCAGGTAATCGCTTCTGGCGCCCCCGCCAAACCCTGGGCTAAATGAACTATATCATCTCCCAAGATATCACGGACCGCTGATTTGGAGGCTGCACTGTATGTCGAAGATGGCTGCTCGGTGGAGATGGAGATCATATTCAGGAAATCTCTCCACATTTGAGGGGACGGAAATTTCGAGGGGGGACGAACATCAACCTGGCTGATCCACAGTGGCCGAGTGGCCAGCCAATTAAGTAGATAGGTCTTCTTGCGCTGTGGCGAGGCTACATTGGCGAAGAGGGTCGGCTTGGGGAAACGATAACCTGGGTCGATGTGGGGCGATGTCGTCCGCTGCAAGTTTTTGTCGAGCATCCTCCAAGCTGACGCGAAGAGACCATGAGATTTGGGTATTTCAGGGAGATCAGGTTCTTCCCATCTCGCCTCTCCACCTGCTGAACGTTGTGAGGACGCTATGCATCATTAATCAGTAACAGGAAAAGAGTGATATATCAAATCCATATACCTCTTGAAGGTCCTGCAGCGACCCTTTCCCTCACAGTCCTGGTCTGCTTTTGCATTGGTTGCTTCCTGCTGCTAGATGACGGCTGTGACGAAAAGGAAATAGACGGCGTCGGTTCAGGCTCCTCAGTAAGGTTGCCCTCGTAAGTGCGGCGGATATGGAAGTGGCAGAGAGCACCACAGGGACCATGGTAGATGGCTGGGAATGGCTTCGCTACACCATTTTCTGTATATATGGCCTTGACTATGTCATCAGGATAGGTGAGACGCACCGGCTGGACAATATTCATGGTTGGAGGGATGAACTCTTCTCTGCGCACTAACCACACAGGTACCCCTGCAAAATATAATACGTCACAAACGAGCGTGTTATTGGTGAAGCATCCCATCCAATTAGGATTTGCAGGCACGGGGCGGGAAGGCAGGTTGTTGTTGAGAAGCGGGTAGAGGATTTCGATGTACTGTAGTACAGCATAGGTATCTAACAGAGTGCGTTGCAGCTGTGCAACAAAGACAACAAGATCCCTGAAGACCAGAGGGTGGTGTTGCAAATGCATAATCTCGTGACCAGCCGACCGCATCAAGCTGCGCATTACTCCACGACAAATGGGTCGGTCCTGGAGGTGGTGGTAGGAGCTGCGCAAGAACCGAAATAAATCTTCAAAAGCTTGCACCTTGGATTTGTCCAGTGTGCCTACTCGAAACGAAGAACCAGCTGGAATGATGAAATCGGTGGGAGTCGGGGTATACCAGGCTATGTACAGAGGATGGGGGAAGGGAAAGTTTTCCTTGCGGGGAATACAAGCTGCATATGGGTAATCTTTGTGGTAGCTTTGCGGCCACTGGAAGCAGTCCACCAGCCCGAAATGACTGTTGGCCCAAGGGCGAAGCTCTTCATCGAAAATATGTGGCTCCGGTACAAAGTCCATGTTTGGTGAGGTTATCACCCAACTGCCCTGGCATGCCACTACTCGCGCGTCAAGCGAGGTAAGGTTGTCTGTGACTCGATTACTTTTGGAGAAAAAAAGCGATGAACCGAGGAGCGTACCATCATCAGGGCGGGTATAAGGCTTGAAACGACTCAGAGCGGTAGTCATGGAGGAAAGCGGATCCGGTCTTCAGATCAAGGAGTGAAAATATATAGATGCGACCGGTGTGAGCCAGTAAGGTGGATTTGCAATGAACAAAACGTACCTCGGCAGAGAAGAAAACCTGGAGGAAAGTGGATTCGGTCTTCGAGACCAAGGAGTGGAAGTATATAAATACGATCGGTGTGAGCTAGAAAGGTGGATTTGCAACGAACAAAAACAGACCTTTGCGGAGGGGAAAGCCTGTGGGCAGACAGAAAAGCGATGCGGGAAAGGCAGCGCGCACTCCTCGAGGTCTTTAACTTCACTGGCACTCGATGCGAGGTGGTGCTGAAGCAACCTCAGTGACCCAAAGTCAACGGAGTGTGGTTTTGAAGCGACACAAAGTCAACTTCAAACCAGGTAGTGGCACGAAGCCAGCTCAGAGGGAGTGAGGCTGAGGGAATACAGGTCGCTTGAAGAAGTTGAGTACCAGACGACGGGCAGCGTGCGAGGGAGATGTTGGGCGAGAACCGGAGGTGATGACAAAGTGGTAAAATGAGAAGTATTGGAAAAAGTAGTACGGAGATTATAGACTGACTTGGTACGACAAAATCGCAGGTATCCATGTACTGTTATTTGCAAAATTCCTGGGAATTCCCTTTCCAAACACACCTAAGTCACGGGACCTTGTCGTCGTCGTCGTTTCGTCTCACCGTACTATAGGCTATGAAGGTTTTCAGCACCATTTTCGAGCGAGCAAGTAAGTAACTTATCATCTACTCTTCCTGGCTCAACACAGTGATTTTGGTTTTGGATAGGAGATGATTACGAAACCCTTTATCACAATCCCTACCACGAGTTGGCTTCGTGCCGCTCCCTGATTTGAAGTTGACTTTGTGTCGCTTCAATCACACTCTGTTGACTTCGTGTCACTGAGGTCGCCCCGGCACCAACTCGTATCGAGTGCCAATGGGGTTAAAGACCTCGAGGAGTGCTTTACTGGGTCTCCAGATCTCTTTGTATCCGTACCGATCAAATAATCATTGCGTTCACTGGACTTGTGCATATATCCGTTGCTATCACTGTGAAGTACTCCCTAATCTTCTTTAGACGTTTGCTATCTCTATATCCTGTTCATCTTGCACTCCCTCGATCACATCGATCCTCGCGGTCGCCGTTAACCAAGCATTCAGATTTCGCATCTGTTAACTTCCCATGTTGTTATCTCAGGTGCGTTTCATCGGTTCTTTCGCACCAAGCCTATCATGCTCACTTGCTCTTCATACTATCGCTTGCTATGCTTGCTGTCGATTGGTTTACGGTATTCACACCTCGCCCTCCGTCGGCTTCTTATCGTGTTGTTATCTCAGGTGCGTATCCCCAGTTCCATCGCATCGCTTCTAACTTGTGGCTGATCGAGCCACATCCTCCTGAGTTACGAAATGGTGGATTATATAGAAATTGGGTGCGAACAATAGGCTTTAACATTCCATTACTAGTGCCATGTGTTTCATACTGCACCTGTCAACGGATACACCAACTAGTAAGTAGGTCCCCGCCCTCCTTTCACTTTTAATCACCAACGTCTTGTTTTTTTTCCACCGACTTTGCAGATTTCACCGTCCCCACCTACTGTAGGATTCCACATTTACAGTTATTGGGAACTGTGAAGACTTCATCGAATAGTGAAGTGGGTTTTTTTTTGACAGCATCATGACGCTGATTGGCTTCGACGGAATTTCAATAGGGAAAAAAAAAATAGGCTTCAGTACCTCTGTCACTTATCCTATGCACTAGGCACCAACCCATCAACAGATATACTACAGTCAGTAGGTCCCCACCTTCTTTCCTTGTTCAATCGCCGACCACCAATTCCCTACTCTTGCGCCAACTCTGTGGATTCCCCATTATCCTCTACAGTACCAGATTCCTACATATTGGTGCGAACCGAAACGTTCATCAAACGGTGAGGCGCCTTTATTTCTGTTGGTATTGCCACTAACTGGCTTCCTTAGGTAACGGGTACTTGGTGAACGGAACCATGACACTCAAGCAGAAGCGAGAGACTAGTGCAAATGAGGTGCGAAACCTTGTTTTTGACAAGATAAAAGAGTCGCTGACCTACTCTACTTCACCTTCAGTCTTTTGTTAATCCCCTCACCACGCTTGTTCTTCATATTATTCAACACACTCGCTCTTTCCATTCCCATCTTTGTTACTGTATTCCTTGCTTGATTGTGTATCAGCGAGGGTTTCATTGGGTAACTGCGTGTTCCCAACAGACTGCATTGTGTGACTACGTGTCAACTTTGTTGTTCTAATTATGCGTCCCCAGAAGTTGCCTGACGATCCCCCGTCGAAAGTGGGTCCCCCCGTCGGGGTTAGAAAGTCCAAGAGAATCAAGGCTGCGACTGCCAAAGTCCAACCCGGTCGAGACACGCAGCCTCACTCCAAGGTAAGTATCCCAACAATTTTTTCACCTTTTTTTGTACTTACAGGAATATATACTCCCATCTTCCAGAGTGGTGACTCTGGTGCAGTGGCGGATCCTCCGAAGCCCAAGCCACGTCCACGGCGTTCTTCGCAGGGTCTCTCGGACAAAACTCGTGAGGAGGAATACCTGAATTCGTTCCGGAAAAGGCTTGTTACACTGAAGAATGGTAAATGGATCACCTGGCCCACGGCCCTTCAGCAGCTTCACGCCGGTGTGATCACCATGAAGGATATAGTTGACGAGGATGATGATGTTCAATGTAAGTACTGTGCTACGATCACTGATCTTACTTCTCAACGTTGTCACGCAGCTGCCCCTTCCAACATGGCTTTGGACCCATGTGGTGGAGATACTCGGCAAACAGACAGCGAGCACGATGAAAGAGTGGTAGAAGATGCTGTCCAGGATACCAGTGAAGCCAACGTCTCCTCGCACAACACATCCAGTCACCCTTCCTCTACTATGCACCAGCAGGATGAGAGAGCTGGTGTTGATGGTAAGTTCATTCTTGTCCTATACTATTGATATCTTATTAAGTAAATTATTCTCTGTATGTAGGCCCTTGTATGGGTCGATCTGGAACTGATGACCATATGGAAGACAGCTCAGATGATGGACCTGGTAAATATTTTCCATCCCATGTTGGTATGATACTGACGTGCATCAATTTCTTGGTGAAGGCAATCGGGAAGATGTCCACGATGGAGATGTATCAGGCATGTTTTCCAGTGCTGATAATAACGTAGCCCTCGTCGCTCATATCTATTTCAGGAAAAGACTCGGACAGTGACTGGTCAGCTGATGACAAGCGCCGCCGCAAACTTGAACATTGTCGGAAAGAGATCCTTGCTGGCAATTACGATCTCGATAACCATCCACCCACACCATCCCACCACAGTTCTTCGACATCATCCGAGTCTGATGAAGGCAGTCGCACCACCAAGGTGCATAGACAAATAAGGGGTGGGTGTATTCCTGTCCCTGACAGTGAGGATGAAGGGGGAGGTGCGGAAGTGTGCCCTCAAGGCCATAAGCCTGGTCGGCTACCCCTGGAGGCCATTCGTCAAGCGCAGGCTCTTGGTGCACGCACCACTCATGATGCACAGGAGATTGCTGATAAGTATGGCAAGAGTCTTAGATCTGTTATGATCGCTGCTGGGTTGACTACGAAGGCAACACGAGCTGAGTCAATCTGGAATATGCATCAAGCCTGGTATTCGGGTGCTCATCCTAAGCAGCCAGGAGGTAGGTTCTCTGCATTTTTGATGGTCAACTAGGTACTGAGAAATAGCACAGAGACTACGAAAGACTACCATACTCGTCAGATGCAGCACTATGACGAGCACAAAGATGAAGAAATTCATGTTCAGTTATGGGCTGAGATTCGTGAGTCCTGGAAGGAGGGTCTTACTGGCACGAAGGACATCAGCTCGAAAGCCATGGTGGGCCGGGTGATGACCTGCAGGGACGCCTTCACACAAGCTGTAAGTATCATATTTTTGTCCGCAATGTATTCCCATTGACAGCTGCTAAAGGCACAGACATGGTGCAATGTCGAGGGGATACACGTCTTGGGATGTGTTATTTATTCTGGTAACGATGAAGCTGCCCGCCAGGCTCAGGGTATTTTTGCTGGTTCCCGGTTATGTATGCAATTAGCAAGCGAGAGGCAGACTGATGTGGCAAGACTCATAGACTACCTCGCTACCATTGTCAAGTAGTTTGAGCAAGGTTGCCCCATGTTGAACCATATTTCAGGTATAAAGCACTCGACTCAGTTGCTGAGGTCCCCCTCCCGAATTTCCCTTCCACGTCATGCCCATCATATGATCAAAATCTCGTTTTGTGGCTGCAGGAATCCAGGCAGGACCGCAGTTGCCATATACTCCCTCTTGTCTTTTTGCATAAACTTCGTAAGTTTCTATCGGGTTGGCTAGTATGTATTGTAACATGTCCCACAGATGAAGTTGGTATTATCTGTGGACTGAAGAATGTCCCATGGAAAACACTGCTGGACCTCCTTTATGTTCATCAGTACATGCTTGTTGACTGGCCTGCGGGGGTCCCTGCTGTTGGTGCTGATTTCAATGTGAAGCGCCTAAACGCTGATGAGCTCCGGTCCCTTACTCTGCCCTTCTTGAAAGAACAGATGGGCAATGACTACTTGTCTGAGGTACCCAGAGACGATGAAGATGTGGATGATGACCACTTGGTGCCGGTGCCTGGATCGTCGTTTTACCTTCAGGATTGGTCCACAGGTAGTCTCATTCTGTGTCACCGTAGATTGGAACTTACAAATCAACCAGGACAGCTGGATGTTTTCGGGAATGCTGACCTGAAGATGTTTGATATCCCGCTTGTGATCAACACATACAACCAACCTCTCCGCCTTCTCTCTGACTCACAAGCATTCCTCAAGGCCCTTCCCCAGGACATGGACCCTCCTTCTCCGGATGATGCCTATCTGTCGTCGTCTTCGTCTCTGCCACCATCTTCACCACTTCCCCCATCTTCTCCCCTGCTCCAGCCGGTGTTGCCGACAAGAAGGCATGCAGAGTCACAGGGGGTTTCCCGTCTACCTGTCATGCGTCAAAATACAGGTAATAAGTCTTGCAGGAACGAAATATCTCCCAGCCACTCCTCCCTGACTTCACGTGGCCTGCCTGCCCAGACTCAGCCTCGCCGGCAAGACAGATCTCCTGGCTGCTCCCTATCTTCACATAATCAGCCTGTGCGTTCTCAGTCTCGCCAGCTGGAAAGATCTCCCACCCGCTCCCCAAGTCCACGTAACCAGCCAACCCGTGCAGGTTCTCATTTGCGAGGAAGATTCCCTAACTCCCCCCCTACTCCACATGGCCGGCGACCGTCACACAAACGGCATAGGGAACGTCGGGAAGAATCAGATGAAGATACTCCTTTCCAGCAGGGAAGAACTCACCACAGGTAAGTCACCATGAGTTTTGTGCTTTGTGTTTAATTGATGTATGAATGCAGTGTCGTGGAATATGTCTACCGAGATCATCCCCGTAAGAGGCGGCATGAGTATGAAAGTGATGAGGACCATCACTACGCACGTATGTGATCACTCTTTCCAGTATTAAGGTATGTATTTTTCATTATTTCTTT
Source organism: Pisolithus microcarpus (assembly GCA_024613185.1). NCBI lineage: Eukaryota > Fungi > Basidiomycota > Agaricomycetes > Boletales > Pisolithaceae > Pisolithus > Pisolithus microcarpus. The sequence goes on along the minus strand of JANFAI010000069.1, from coordinate 139,412 downwards.
CATGGTTACAACTGAGGCGCTTTCCCTTCACAGTGCGTTGTGTGCTGCATGGAAGTCTCTCGTCTTTGCCCCTGCCCCCCATCATATTATACCCAGCTATCGTTGACAGTTTATTCATTTTCTTTTCTTTTCTTCATGACTAGGACTGACTTGCATCCTATTTGTGATGTTATATCTGTAAGTTGTCCCCGTCCCCGTTGCATATACCTTGCTCTTGTGATATGGTACGTATGTTTTCTCTCTTTTCTTCATAACTAAGACGGACTTACTTGCCTTCGTAGGGTCATATATTTCGGTCCCTACTCTCTATGTTACCATGTGCTATTGGTATGATGGTTCTTTCCTGCATGGGACTGCACCACTACCCTTGCAACATATACCCTTGTTAATGTCTCTCTCTACATAGTAGTACTATGTATGGCCTGTGTCGTCTGCTAAGTCGTTACCAATGTGATACCCTTCCCCCTTGTTTGCACATTGCCACTGTCATGTCTACTTGTGGTGGCTACAGCTGTGTGAATACTGGATTGTGTCATCATCCTCTCCCTGAAATTACCCTTCACTCATTGTGGATAGCTACACTACACAAGAAATACAGACCATTACTACAGATCAACCATGGACAAAGTTCTAGATGAGATGAAGCCCTCCTAGACATTATCCAAGCTCAGGTGACCCCTCAGACTTTGTATCCCTCACTCTAGGTACTTATTTCAGGCTGAGTTCTTTTATGTTTGCTCCTCCCTCAAGACTTGGCTGTGCCTCAAGCAGTAAGGAGTCATATCAGGCATTTGAGGGGGCTGCATGCCTGCAGAGAATCTGCATCCCCTCTAGATGAGAAGGATATACAGAACTATACATGGCAGTTGCAATGCACTTCAAATTTGTGAGGTCTTGCAATGTGTTCTCTACAAGTTCAGACAGGTGGTTGGAGAGGTGCTGATGGCTGACATTGTGCAGATTATAGTAATTTGGGTTTTGAGTCAATCAGTGGTAGAAGAATGTCCATGTGAGGGATATCTGAAGCAGGAATCAGTAACTGAAGCAATAGGCATGATGATCCAATTACCATTACATTGCATCCCCCCTAGATGGGATGGAGGCATGGAGAAACCACATTCTGAGTATGGATATTGTGCAACTGCCTGAATAAGGAATCCCCAGACCCCCATAAAAAGGAGGGAGAAATCCCATTCTGGCATTGAGGGAAAACTCCATGGGCAGGGAGAATCCCCAACTGACCAGTTGGAGACTGCTGATCCTCCCATAAGAGGGACAGAGAAATACCATTGTGGTACTTGGAAATTCCCATGGTGAATGCCTAACAACTCAAATGGGAATCCCCACACCCATTGAAAATCTGCAACTTCCCCAACTTCTCAATTGGAGAATCACCATGGAGAATCCCCCATCTGCTCAATTGGGGATTCCCCATCCCCATAAAAGGGGTGGAGAAATCCCAGTTTGGCAGTTGGGGAATCTCCACACCCATGGAGAATCGCCATCTGTTCAATTGGAGATTCCACATCCCCCCATAAAAGGGGGGGAGAAATCCCATTCTAGCAGTTGGGAAATCTCCCCACCCATGGAGAATCTCCAGCTGCCTGATTGGAGAATCCCCACCCCCCATAGAAGGCATGGGGAAATCCCACCATGGGAGTTGGGGAATCTCCACACCCATGGGGAAATCCCACATCGGCACTTGGAGAATCTCCACACCCATGGGGAAATCCCACATTGGCACTTGGAGAATCTCCACAGCCAAGGAGAATCCACATTGGTTCAATTGGAGATTTGCCATTCCCCCCAGAAAAAGGGGGGAGAAATCCCATTCTGGCAGTTGGGGAATCTCCACATCCATGGAGAATCTCCAGCTGCCTGATTGGAGAATCCCCACCCCCCCATAGAAGGCATGGGGAAATCCCACCATGGGAGTTGGGGAATCTCCACACCAAAGGAGAATCCCCAACCTTGCAATTGGAGATTCCCCATGGAGAAATGTTCCTTTCAAGATTTAGCTCATATTTGTTCTGGATGTGAGAGAATTTCTTCTTTGCCAAATTGATGCAGGCTTTGGAAACATAATACACTTTGCCTTCTTCAAACTTATCATGAAGTGTGTTGACAACTGCATTGAAACTGGTCCCATGAATTTTACCAGACTTGCCCCATGGAGATTCCCCATCTGCTCAATTGGGGATTCCCCATTCCCCAATAAAAGGGGTGGAGAAATCCCATTCTGGCAGTTGGGGAATCTCCACATCCATGGAGAATCTCCAGCTGCCTGATTGGAGAATCCCCACCCCCCATAGAAGGCATGGGGAAATCCCACCATGGGAGTTGGGGAATCTCCACACCCATGGAGAATTGCCATCTGTTCAATTGGAGATTCCCCATCCCCCCATAAAAGGGGGGGAGAAATCCCATTCTGGCAGTTGGGGAATCTCCAGCTGCCTGATTGGAGAATCCCCACCCCACATAGAAGGCATGGGGAAATCCCATTCTGGCAGTTGGGGAATCTCCACACCCATGGAGAAATCCCATTCTGGCTTTTGGAGAATCCCCACACCCATGGAGACATCCCACATTGGCACTTGGAGAATCCCCATTTCCCATAGAAGGCATGGAGAAATCCCACATTGGCTGTTGGAGAATCTCCATACCCATGGAGAATCCCCATCTGTTCAATTGGAGAATCCCCACCCCACATAGAAGGTGTGGGGAAATCCCATTCTGGCAGTTGGGGAATCTCCACACCCATGGAGAATCTCCAGCTGCATGATTGGAGAATCCCCACCCCACATAGAAGGCATGGGGAAATCCCATTCTGGCAGTTGGGGAATCTCCACACCCATGGAGAAATCCCAAACTGGCACTTGGAGAATCTCCATAACCATGGAGTTTCCCCATCTACTCAGATGGAGAATCCCTGTCCCCCCATAAAAGGGGTGGAGGAGTCCCATTCTGGTAGTTGGGGAATCTCCACACTCATGGAAAATCTCCAACTGCCCAATTGGAGATTCCCCAGTCCTTCATAAGGTGGATGGGGAAACCCCACCCTGCCATTTTGTAATCCCCACCACCATGGTGAATAGCCATGCCTCCCTTGGAGATACCCCACTTCCTGTGGTCTACCATTCAGACTGCATGTAACCTGGAGAATCCCCAAAACTCCCCTCACAATTGGTCCATTTACCCTGGAGAATCCCCAAAATCCCCCTCACAATTGGTCCATTTACCCTGGAGAATCCCCAAAATCCCCCTTGGAATTGGTCCATTCACCCTGGAGAATCCCCCAAAATAACCTCAATATGGCACAATTCAGGCCCCTATATAGGTTGGAGAAAGTCCCACTTGGACCCCAGACACCCCCTATATTGATGCTCACAATAGGGTACCCTTGGGGAAATGGGCATTCCCCTCTTTGGCCCATCCATTCCTGGGGAATCTCCAAGCCTGGCTGTCTCAGTAGCATGTGGGAATACCCAGGAAGTTGACACCTATTAGGTATAAACATCTGTAGAAATATGTCAACCTAATAGGTCCCCAAAAGGGGGTGACTGAAGTGCTCAAATTGTTCTTGCTACCGAGCATGGGAAGGGCCCACTTCTGAGACAAACGATCAATGAACTTTTCAACATTGAGTCCCAATAGAAGAGGAAGAAGAAGCTCTAGAAGAGGATGATCTCGAACTTCTAGAGGAGAATACTGGTACCTCCTTCAGAAATCGTCTTACTCGTCTGTGTCAAAGCCGGGATGGGAGGTCTCCACCCACTTCTTCCTCTTTCAGGTGGAAACAAGTGGTTGAGTCCTCCGAAGATGTCCTGGACGACGACGAGGATTTACCCCAGGTTCAAGACATCCAGCGTATATGGGACAATGAACGAGCAGGACGTGGTCAAGAGGATGAAGAAGAAGTTCCCTGCACATGGACCCACAAGCACAACTATATTTCTTATTTCAACCCCCAAGAAATACGCACTCAAATCGATCTTACCAGTCTTGCTGAACTGCAGAGGATACATATATCGGGCCAGAAATATCATTCTCTTGTCGAACATCATAATGCTCTCTTCGCGGCATACTCCCGATTGAACGCAGAAGATGACCATTCCAAGCAGGTAAACACAAAATCGATGCAGTTGAGATTGTAGCTGACGGTACGAAGTGGCTCAGTATGAAATACGAGTCCAGAAAACAGGATACGTTTGACCTGCATTTCCATGATGATAAGGAAAGGACCGTTCGAGGACATCAACTGGCAAGTTTTCAATATTCCTGTCATCCATGTCCGGTATGAAGTCTCATGGAGTTCCCAACATAGCAAGTTTGCTGCAGAGGATTCAGCACTCCCCCCTCCTCCATCACCGAGTACTACATCTGTTTTGTCTGTTGCACACTGTGGGCTACTCTTCTTGTGAGAGTGCAAAGGGGAAAAGGGGGAAAGCTGTAGGGTAGACCTAGGCTCATCCCAAGGGGTCATGAGTTGGAAGGAGACTGAGGGGAGGTAACTGGTGGGTCGGGGAAATTTTCCCTGAGGTCTGGGATGTGTAGGTGGTGAAGAACTTGAAATTCTGCCACAAAATGGGTGAAGAGGGATTTTTCTGGTCGGTAAGGCGGGGTTGGGAAGCTAGGGACTCGGTCGGCAGCGATAGTAGACTCTTGTAGGCCATAGTAAAAATCGGTAGATGCAAAGGGGATGACTCAGAAGGCTGTTGGAATTTTTAAGACATAAGGAGACTCAAAATCATCAGTAGAACTCAATGGGTAACTCTGGGGACTCGAAGTGGGCTCAGAAGACTCAAAGAAAACTCTGAAAGCGACTCTGGGGACTCAGGATGACTCTTAGACACACAGATTGTGATGCCAGAAAAGTGGGTATATTTTTCCTAAGTACAGCAGTGTTTTGTAGTGTACAGGTGGCTGTCACTAAGGTAAAATTCGGCAAAACTCAGAACTATCAAATGTCAAGAAAAATTCGAGAGAAAAGTGCCAAAGTAAGGCACTACAGATCATAGGTACGAAAGGAAGGGAGGAAAGGAGGTAAAATAACCAAAAGGGAAGAGAAGCGGCGAAGAAGAGCACTCCTACGGTCTATAGATCACTGACCGACTCTGCAGGAGCAAGAGAATCGGTCTGGGGTGGTGTGGCAGTGCTACTGGTGGCGGCAGGCATCAGAGACTTGAGTGGGGCCTATAGGGACTGAGATGCTGACGTCACAAGCATCAGAGGGGACTGCCAACGGTCAGTAGAACTGTAATATAGTCACATAGGGCCAAAGACTGACGAAGACAGGGGTTGGACATCGTGTGGAGTCAAGAATAGGGGTAGGCGGCAACTTGTTGCAGCAGTAAGTGTCAGTAATAGGGGCTACTTCCTGATTAGGTGGCAGCGGCATTAGTAAGTGAAGGAAGCTGTCGAATTAGCCGAGTTTGCCAAGAGTGGAGCGGCAGTGATGATTTCGGAGGGACAGCCTGCTGCGGGAAGTGGTTTAGGGCAGTGATGACGATGCTAACAACTGATATATTCAGCCCTAGGGAGTATGGACTCCCTACAGTGCAAAATATTGTAAACCATGATTAGTTCATCCAATCTGGCTTGCTAACTACCCAGATCTTCTTCAATGCTATGAGTTTCTTGTGTATTCTCCAAGATGCGGGTGACAATTTACCAGATCTTTCAGATAGTGCTCACATTCACCTAATGTTGTGTCTTTCTCAAGCAACCCACCACCATTTTCAGGAAGGATCCAGCGCTCCTCAAGGTAGCGAAACGCATCGCATTGCAAGTAGTAGCTATTACATGCCAGCGTATGTAATGAATGCACTGGACCTTTAATCTTGAAGATTGTAAATAACTACGGGGCAGTGAATAAGTGGGTGATGAACCTGGTACAGCCAGATGAAGTATGATAGTACTTATAGTGTTTGGTGTAACTTTGCGCCAATCAGGTTTAATACGACTCACGCTATGACTTGGAACTTCCCACAATCTTCCAGGCTGGAACTGAAAGATCCCTTCATCTCCCACAGCCAACCACCTGATGTTGGACCTACAGATTTTGGTGGGTATTTACATCTGGCTTATCCATCTGGGTGTGGAGTACGTGATGTTATGGCCAAGCTTTGGCCACTCACGACAATTGAAATGTAAGTAAGCAGTGGCCGGACGTTTCCTTAAGCTAACATGCCCTCAAAGCAACACCCCAAAGCTCAGGGGAAAAGCACAGCTGCCAAGACTGTTGCTCATAGCTGTCATTGTTCTGGTCATAACCCTCCGAGTCTCCCTTCCATCCCCGAAACATGTGCTCCAACAGACCCTATGGATGCGCAGGATGACGATTCAGCCACTCGTGTTCACCCAGAGGAAACTCTTAGGCGACATTCAAAGCAGACCAATGCCAGGACTGGCGGCCAGCTGGAGCAACTAGAGAAGGTTAGTCAAGCCATTGAGACACCCTTCTGGCGCAGGGAGCAGGCCGTCAATCTTCTGGATGATGAGCTGGTCAATGTCATGGCACCAACCCCACATCGCCCAAGGAAGAAGAAAGCGCCCAACACACTGGCATGTGCTAATTTGGAGGCAAGGAATTGTTCATCTTATACGTCTCGTAGGCTAACCTCTACTTTACTTAGGGATCGACTACAGTGCCTGCCAGTGCAAGGGATAACAATGTAGTAGAACCAGCCCAGATTTCTGTTCAGGCAGAGCAGGGTGGTTGTTTCGGCTTTCAGCTGAGGGATCCTCCCCATCCTACATATGTTGGCTCCCAGTCTCTCGATACCTTCCAAGGCCATCAAACGAATTCCAGTGTGACTACCAGGAAAGGTCAGTGTATGAAGTGTCGTCTCAGTTGTCAACTCACAACCAGCTGAAGGAATTCAACATTTGCCCACACGACTTTCAGGAAGCCCTCTGTCTGTGTTGAGTCAGGAGGATGATGGAGAGGTGGAATTAGTCAATAGCTCACCTCCTCAAATTCAGAAACCCAGCAACTCACCCTCGACTGATTCACCTCGTCAACCGGAGGGATTCCTATCTGAATCGGAGTCAGAGAAACTCTACTGTCGTGCAAGGGAAGGTAAGCAAAAGGTTACCTTCCATTTTCATGATGTCAATCATGATACCAACCTACTAGATGGCAATGACATTGGTTTTCGGTCTGGTACATGTTGTTGAATAGGATAAGTTACATACTAACTAGAAGACATACTAGATACTGAGAATGCCAGCTTGCATTCTCACAGTGGTGACTCTGCTGCAAATGGATTCCAAGAATATGTTGATGAGAGGGTGGCAGCTTCTGTTCCTGAAACGACCCAACACACCACTCTATACCACTCAACACCCCCCCAATCTTCCTACGTCCAGCAGAAGGCAATCCAACCAATCCAAACATTTGTCATCCAGAATCATGCCGCACCATCTGGCTTCCAACAGTCAACCATCCATCCGCTTCAACTGCCTAGCTCCCAGCGAGTGACGGCCACTAGTTCCCATCAGCAGCCTCCCCCTCAGAAACGTGGGGTTACTCCCCATGTTTCCTGTGCACAGGTGCAAGCCACTGCAGTTCCCCCCCCTAGTGAACCCTTTCCAACGTCGCCCCATCTCCCCTGTAGCAACTCAGAGAAACTTTCGCACCGTGTTGGGGATGAGAGGGGGAGTCCCTAATCTTCTCAATGTTTCCAGTTGGCTAACCTCACTGCAGGCCGGAGTAAGTTACAATCTGCTTGAACGTCATCACACCACCAATCATCATCGTTGCTCCCCCTCCCCAAATTCCCTGGCAGGTACTGGTGATTCACAGGATTTTCAATCATTGAAGAGGCAATGCCTGGAACCACCAGAACAGCTGGAAGAAGATGTGATCAATCCCAAGGGTGATAGCACCAAGGATCAACTGCGTCATGGGAGATACTCTAGGAATGCAAAAGGCACCGTTCCTATTAAGCCTACACTCATAGCATTCTATCCACCTCTCTGGGCGAAGCTTCTCAATCTCGCCAAGGCTCGCATGCGACTGTATGTTGCTGTTGAAAATGCATTCCCCCAACTCGAGGATGTGGTGGGTGGCCAGTGCCGGGAGGTTCTCATGGAGGTGATTGCCCATTTTGAAGCCCAGGGCTGGGAGGTTGAAGCTGGTAAAGTACCTTTCCATTTGTGAAAATATTACTGATGATTTGTAGGCTACTATCCGACCCACAAACTTGACATGTGCAAGCTGGTGAGTGCAAGTCTCAGGAAGCACGATCAGGGCTGACAATAGAATGTAAGCTCTTCAATGATATTCTGACCTTTCGCAGCGACCTCAAGAAGGTGGCGATCAAGAGCCTACGTGCTGACTATGACCTCTACCCACCAACAACTGCCAAGATGGAGGAGCAACATATCACAGCAGTGAAGAAGAAGGCCAATGATCTCTTAAATACGGCGAGATATCTGCGTGGGGAGCCTGATGGCCAGGTAAGCCAATCATCGCCTCTCTTCTTTGATAACCTAACCCGGACAGCAGGGCAGAGCAAGCAACTTCGTCCACAGGGCTCTTAAAAACATATGCCTCACATTCTACTATAGTAATTCGTCTAAATGCCTCCACCAGTTCACAGAATTCCAAGAATATGTCCCACACAGAGCGTTGGCCCTTGTTGCCACAATGGTAAGCTGCTGGCCAAAGCTTGACTCATTTCCAATGGTTTTGCAGGTCCATGCATTGCTGTTGTCCTTCAGAAAACATGGAATTGACAACTCAGCACAAGTCAATTTGCAGGACATTGATGAAGCATATACTGCACTAAACGAAACGATATTAGATGTTCTCGATCACCCCCACCACGGTCCAAAACTGAATGTGCTGCTCACAGACTGGGCTCAATCAGGAATGTATGTATCTGTTCAAATTGACTACTAGTATCTAACTTGCATCTGTTAGGACTGGTTATGTTATGAAACATAAACCGATGGAGCATACAAGGAATGAATTCGCTCCCATCCTGGACTGAGTCGAGGTACTATAGTGTCCTCTTCCATAGTGTGAATTATCTCTACAACTCCTACACTACGTATTTTTACATCCATGTTTCTAATGATATCCAGTTTGTTTTCTGCAGTTGATTGAGCACGAGTATGTAGTTGTGGCCTGAATTCGAGCACTGCAAGGTACTGTCGAGGGCTTGCCAGATCCCCACCCTCTACTCAGCACTGTCCAATGTTGTAGTAACTCCGTGCACTGTATGGAACTGTCCAACAGACTCGCCCGTGTACTGGTCTGGGTAGCACTGTACAGCACTGTGGCAGCATTGATCACTGTACACCGCTGTCAAGGCTTGCTAACCCAGCTGACTGTTGTGACAGCTTCAAGAAGCTTCTCGGCAATGCTGAGACTAGCGAATATATATACATGTGTCTAAATGCGGCAGATCAATGGAATTAAAAATATATGTAAAGCTGTACAGTAATGTGACAGGTCTGTACCTCGGCTGCACAGGTAGGGACCTATCTGTCACACTGTCATCGCTGTCACTCGCTGTGGTTGGCTGTACAGCACTGCACAGTGAATCTGGGATTTGCAGATGGACCTTATTTTGGTGCAATATGTATTGAATGTGCTGGAAGGCAGCCAAGTTTTTTGGACCATGGGAAAGTGGCCAAAGAATTTAGGAGACTTGCAAAACATATCAAAAACTCATCACAGCACACCACATCAGCTGCTAATGATCAAAATAATATCATATCTATGGTTCCATACCTAGTCTACACCCTGAATGAGTATTTAAATACAATCTGTTTAGCCTGAATGTCTTCAGGCCCAAAATGTGCCATCAGTGAGCTTCACACTTGCACCAACTGTTTGCAAGATAGTTCCCCAGTATTTCACATTGTTGTCACTTTTGGTAAGAATACAACAGAGATACTGCAGGGACTATATTCAGATATGTCCAAATGTAGATTCCTGAAAGTATGGGCTCAGCAGAGCAGCTGGGTAGTGTGCTGTGATGAGTTTTTGATATGTTTTGCAAGTCTCCTAAATTTTTCGGCAACTTTCCCACGGTCCAAAAAACTCGGCTGCCTTCCAGCACATTCAATACATATTGGATGGGGCTGAATCTTTGTACATGGGTAGTTATATATGTCAGGTACCCCCACCAGGAATTAAAAGATATGTTGTTAATGGGGATAGTTGGTGGTGCTCATCTGAAGGAAAAGGTGAAAAAGCAGACCCACATCTTATTTGCCATCTAAACCTCCCAAATTATTTCACAGATAGATGGGGGACTGCCTCCTCCATTATCCCATGGTATCAGAATTCATTCCACTGTGTAGGATACAAGTGTGGAGGGGAAGGGGGAGGACTGGTCCTATGTGCTGAAGGGGTGGCTTTGATGGTCTGTAATTTTAATATGTTATATGGGTATGTGAAGGTGATCTGGGTAGCAATTTTCATTGAGGTAGGTGAAGAAATGCAAAAATGGGAAGAGAAATCGCATTTTACCCCTATTTATCCTAGTACCATTGTATTGCACTGAATTGGGTAAAATTAGTGGCAGGTTCTAAGGGACTAAATGTCCTGGAGGCATTGATGTACAGCAGAACATGTAAAAGTGTAAGGAGGAAGTGTAGTGAGGCAGAAATAAGTCAGTTGAGGCCGCTTTTTTGCTTACATAATCAAAAAAGCGTAGTGGCAGGAAGTGACATTAATTAGGCACCACATGTCACACAACCACATGGTGGGGAATTTGGCCCAGGCCATGGGACAGCCACCCACTGGTACTTCAGATTATGAAAGAAGGCACACATATGGTAATCAATTGAAACCTTATTTGACAGTCAAAATGTGGACTACCACACCTTTGGTAGTCACTACTACACTTTTGCCAATGAATTAGACTAGACTTTGGTAGTCAAAAATGCGGACCATTACATTTTTCCTAATGAACTAGACTACCCTTTTGCTAATGAACTGTACTACACTGTTACTAGTTGACTATGCTACACTTTGTAGTCAGAAGTGCAGACCACTACCATTGTTCCTAATGAACTAGGCTATCCTTTTGCTAATGAAGTAGACTACACTTTTCCTAATGATCTACACTACACTTTGGTAGTCAAAAATGCGGACTAATACACACTTTCCTAATGAACTAGGCTACACTTTTCCTAGTGATCTACACTACACTTTTGCTAATGACCTACCCTACACTTCGGTAGTCAAAAATGTGGACTACTACACACTTCCCTAATGAACTAGACTACACTTTTCCTAATGATCTACACTACACTTTGGTAGTCAAAAATGCAGACTACTACACACTTCCCTAATGAACTAGGCTACACTTTTGCTAATGATCTACCCTACACTTTGGTAGTCAAAAATGCGGACTACTACACACTTCCCTAATGAACTGGACTACACTTTTCCTAATGATCCACACTACACTTTTCCTAATGATCTACACTACACTTTGGTAGTCAAAAATGTGGACTACTACACACTTCCCTAATGAACTAGACTACACTTTTCCTAATGATCTATGCTACACTTTGGTAGTCAAAAACATGGACTACTACACACTTTCCTAATGGAATAGGCTACACTTGTCCTGAAGAACTGAACTACACTTTGGCAGTCAAATACAGACCACTACATGTTTTCCTAAGGAACTAGACTACACTTTTCCTAATGAACTGCACTGCACTTTGGTAGTGGAAAATGCAGACCATTACACTTTTGCTAATGAACTAAACTACCCTTTTGCTAACAAACTATACTCCACTGGGGTAGTCAAACATGTGGACCACTACACTTGTCCTAATGAAGTGGACTACACTTTTGCTAATGAACTATGCTACACTTTTGCTAATGAATGAGACTACACTTTTGCTGGTGAAGTAGACTACACTTTGGTAGTCAAAAATGCAGACCACTACACTTTTCCTAATGGACTAGACTACACTTTTGCTAATGAACTACCCTACACTTTGGTAGTCAAAAGTGCAGACCACCACTCATATTCCTAATGATTTACACTACACTGATATTTTTGGTAGTCACTACTACACTTATGCTAATGTAGTACACTGCTACCCTTTGGCAAGTGAACCACTGACCATAGTAGGCTGGGGAATCACCATGCCAGACTGGTGATTCACCATGCCCATCTGGAGATTCACCATCTCAGACTGGTGATTCACCAAAACAGGGTGGTGATTCACCCAAACAGGTTGGTGATTCTCCATGCCAGTCTGGTGATTCTCCATGCTAGTCTGGAGATTCTCCAGAACAGGTTGGTGATTCTCCATCTCAGACTGGTGATTCTCCATGCCAGACTGGTGATTCTCCATGCCAGTCTGGTGATTCTCCATGCCAGTCTGGTGATTTTCCATGCCAGTCTGGTGATTCTCCAGAACAGGTTGGTGATTCTCCAGAACAGGTTGGTGATCCTCCATGCCCATCTGGTGATTCACCATGCCAGTCTGGAGATTCACCAGAACAGGCTGGAAATTCACCAATCATTTACATTAAGGTCTGTTTTATAGTGGGGAAAGCTCCATAGCCCTCACACTAAGGTAAATTTCCAGCTGGAGAATGTCCCATACTATCAACAATTAGGTCTATTTTGGCTGGAGAATATCCCATGCTGTTTGTAATTAGGTCTATATTCAGCTGGGCAATGTCCTCTACTGTCTACACTTAGGTGTATTTTAGGCTGGGGAATCTCCCATAATGTCTTATGATAGGGTCTATTTGGGGCTGGAGAATGCCACATGCTGTCCAAAATGAGGTCTATTTTACACTGGAGAATGTCCTGTGGTGTTCAAATTAAGGTCCATTTTTGGCTGGAAAATGTCCCACACCATCCAAAATAAGGTCCATTTTGGCCTGGAGAATGTCCCATACTATCCAAAATAAGGTCTATTTTACACTGGAGAATGCCCTGTACTGTCCAAATTAGTGTTGCCGTGGCTCGGCTAGACTAGGCTCTGCTTTAGGTAACTGCGGTTTTGCTGTGGCTTGGTGCTTGGCTCGACTTCGAGTATTGTTACATAACTCGGCTCGGCTCTGAAAGTCACTCTGGCTGGCTTCCGAGCTGAAAAAATCTAGATGCAGTTTAAGCCGACTAAAGCCAGTTCAAACTGGCTGAAGTCAGCTTATAATTTATTGTGTCTGATGCCCAGGTTTGCTGTGTAGTGCTACTAGTACATATGCTTGTGGACTCAGAAATTTCTGTAAGCTGCAATGAAAATGTACACTAGTCATGCTGAAAACAGCCTGGATTATCAGGCACACACCCACACTAGAGACGACAAATGCATGACATGATATTTTAGATGCACTACAGACAACAGCTAACCTATTTCACTCATATGTACGTAGTACATATATGGCTACATGGTATACCAAATAACACAACCAATCAGTGTCGAGGGCGCAGACGTCAATGAGGAGTAGTAGGCAGCTGTTCATTTCTAGTGGGCAGTGTTATGGTTAGTCAGTTGATGTGACTGAACTAAGCCACATGTAATTCATGCTCACCTTCGCCCACATGCCTTCGTGGGACTATCAGCATTGAGGTGCCTCATGCAGATGGTCATCAGCATGGTGGCTGCAGCCATGATACTCTTGCACATGTCCTCGGGTGGCGGCAGCTGCAAGGTCAGTGCTGTCAGTTAACACAAAGGTCAGGTCATGTAAGATAGAAACAAACTGGCTGTGCGATACAATCTTCAAGCAACTTTTTAAGATAGTCACAATCAGGTCTTGCCCCATAAGCAAGCAAATGTGAATATTTGATGAATGTCACAAACTCGACAGGGAGTCCATTGCACAGTGTTTTGACCGCAGTGTCGTGTTTAAGATTGCAAATAACATTGGACAAAAGGGAAGTGTTTGCATCGCTGAACCAGGGACAGGACCCTCATAACAGATATACTAAAGTGTAAGCGAGTGACTCGATGTCATCATGATGGCCAGATTGATACCTGCAGTGATGGCTGATAGAAGAAAATGCTGGGGTACCGACGAAGGGACATCCCTCTTGGTATGGGATGTGGATTCGAGTGGTGGGGTCGCGATACTGCAGTGCCACACTGAAGTCTATAAGGAACACAGTAGTGGCATGTCATGAATTGCTTTGGTGGAGGAGGACATTCTGTGGTTTGATATCATGATGAATGTAATGGTGCAAGTGGATATACTCTAGTCTGGAAACCTACCACATAGCATGATTAAGTTGTAACTATGGAGACAACAATTTCACTCACTAGTTGACAACCAATCAACAGAACACTGTTCAGGCTGAGCAGGCCACCTTGTGAAGCCACAATATTGCATAATGGTGTTGCTATGCTATCCAGTACCAGAGCCTGATACAACGATTCTCTTCCAAACCATATTGGCTGAGGGATTCCGAAGCTGCCTTGAAGGTTCATTAGGGCCATGAATTCTTGCTTAAGCGGGGACTCAGAAAGATGCCCAGTAAAGGATTCCAGTTTGACGGCAACCTCCTCATCACTGATGACATTCTGTGCAAGACATACAATGGCTGTGAGATTTTGAGAGTCAACATACGATGAATGATAGTTGCACGTACAATACGCACCGTGTGAACCAACACCTAGGATACTCTTCAAGCTAAACCTTCCATCCACACGGCGAATACTCATTACAAGGGGAGATGTGCAAGGCATTATTGAAGAGATGCTGGCCAACCATCAGGAATTCTGCTATTATCACCCTGCTTGTCAATGCGTGAATCATGGGGACATTTATCCCTGTCCTACCAGCATCTCCCGGAAAGACCCAATGGCATCATCATGACAACCCAAAGTCCTACCAGAAGCCAGCATCCTCCCCCAGACCAATGGCAACAAGACACAGGGGGAAGAACAGCTTCACTTTTTCCAGCTTCCCCTTCAGCTGTCTCATTTCTGGACAGATTCTTACTGGTTGGTATGCTTGAAGATATGGAATACCTGCTGATATCATCGCACAAACAGATCATGCCATGCTCTGGGCCCTCATCTGCACTCTGAAACCCTCAATATGTCTGGTATCACTGACCCCTACAAGCTTTACAGACACATACATCCCTCCGAAGTTGGGACATGTGTTGGTAGCTGTACAGGAGGTACAAAGTCATTAGCGGGGATGTTCAGGGAACCACTGTGAGGAGAAGAAAGTAGTAAGTACAAAGCAATATTCTTCAAGAAACGTAAGTTCTCATTGATATCAAGGTAGATGGTTTATCTGAGCCATCTTAACTTCATCAACACCACTGCCGGATGGATCAGTCTCATGTCTTCCAGTGGGCCAGTCAAGATCCCTGTTAGTGTCTGGTGAGTATAAGATGATTATATGTCACATGCCAAATATTTAGTGCCAAGCAGTGCCACTACCTTACAATCCATCGAGGTCGCTTGTGATATCATCATTTTCAACAAGGCTAAAATGATGATTGCAGGTGGTTTCAATGATATCAGTGAAGAAGGTTCTTCCAAATTCGCTAATGTGAAAGCTACTAGCAATGCAGAAACCGAGTTTGCTATGGGACATGAACATACTGAGATGTTGAGACCTGCTACCACCACCTGTACAGGGGTAAGTTGCTCTATACATGCAAAATTTCGTGTTGCTGATGCTGATGGTTATGTGTATAGTTCTCGGGCTCCCATCCCACTGCCTCATGGCTTTGCGCTTGTCATATCTCCCTCAGTTTTCATCTAGACCTCTCGTTTTTCTGGGCTGTCATACTGCTCGATTTGTGCTTTCGAATGGTGTGCCTCTTGTCATGGTTGATGCAGCTGTTGTAGAGAAAATTGGGATTTTTGCGGATGCTGGCTGTGTAGGATGGTCTGGTCAATATCTTGGGACTAGGTGCATGTATTTTATTCATTCCTTCTCCATGATGGCCCTCCAGATAGCCCACCATCTCCTGTGGTTTCATGTCGATTGTCCTCATGGTTATCGCTCAACAGCCTCCCCTTCTCCTTCCCCCTCAGCTGACCCATGGCATTGCATATGCCATATCTCCTTCAGTTCCACGTTGTACCTCTCAATTTCCAGGATTCATGTACTACCCAACGAAGGCTTTTGAATGGTGTATATCACACCATTCCTGCTGCAGCTATTATGGAGAAAGTCAGGATTTTGCAGATGTGGGTTGTGTAGAATAGTTTTGCAGTCACGATGTTTGACATCCCTCTATCTTGTGAGTACATATAGTGGCATCATGCAGCATGTACTTCACGACCACAGAGCAGTTGGTTTCTTGCTGGATATTCTGCAGACATGGCACCTGGGGTTGTCGAGGAATTACAAGACCAAAGATGCCTCGAACTTCCAGAAGGAGCCATAGGCCCATACACCTGGTTGATCACTGAGCAGGTTCGATATTTTGATATTACATGTGGTGTAGGGAGAGTAAACTCCCTACTAGGTAAATTTCTTTATTTTGTTGTTTCTACTTTAGTTTTTGTTACTATACTTTTCCTCTACCTTTTACTTAGCATTTCGAGTAATGTGTGGTCGCATTGTGGCTTATGTAAGCCACATGCGACTTCGAATACTTTGTACTTACTTAGAAGAACAATAAGACAAGTCACTACCAGACAAAAACAGACGGAATTCAAAGACCAGAGTCTTCGGAAGAGTTGTTTCTCCTTCTTTAGATGCTCGGTGGATGATTATCTCGACTTCTTGGGAGTTATAGGGCACATTTTCAGTCATTTCATCAATCTCTCTGGCACCATCCAAGCACCAGTCCCCTCTGGTTGAACTGACCACCCTTTTCACCCCAGGAGACCTCAGGTATATCCCCCAGGTCCCCATCAACTGAGTTTACAGTGGTGCTACAGCTGCTGTGTAGGTGGTGTGGTCGGCTAATAATAACAATTGCCATGATGCTACGTGCACTATCATATACTACAATGCTATATGGTGGGGATTGTGCTATGCAGAGCCTAAAGCTATGAGGCTGTGGCACTACCCACAGTTATGTAGGTAAAAAAAAGCACTACTATGAAGTCCAGTAAATGAGAGGCAAGCTACAGAGCTACACGGACTACCCGAGCTATGTAGGACTATGGAGACCATGTAGGCGAGGTGTAAGTTTGCAGTCAAATACTGTCTAGCTACAACAGAAAATATCATCATTCTTAGTGACCTTAACACAATGACATCGCAAAAATATCGGGGACTAGCACAGCAAAGCACTGATGGCATGCCAGATATGTAGGTCACCACTTCAGTTACTGGTCAACCCAAGCAGCTGACACTGACAGTCTCCCATAGTCTGCAGCTCTGCCACTGGTCCTTCAGTCACAGCATCAGCGCTCACTGCTCAGTAGCCGTTGCATTCTGTACAGACTATATTATTGGCACCTATGTCGATTGTGACTTACGGTGGCAGCCCACACAGCAAGCATTTCACAATTTTTCTTCACAAAAAATGCTGAAAAAATGGAGGGAAGAGATACTCTTTTATCTGTGATGTTTGGCAAGAAAAAACACAAAAATAATGTTTTATTCTCTTCCAGAGAACATGAATTGATACTAATGCCAATTAGAGTAGAAGCTAATGGACATTACCACCAATCCATGTTTTTTGGACAAACATAAAATATTATTTTTGAATTTTTCCCTTCCAAACATGCAAAATAAAAGAGTATCTCTTTCCTCCATTTTTTCAGCATGATTCCTGAAGAAACATTGCAAAATGCTTGCAGTGCCATGCTATAGCACACATCTCAGTGCTGCCCATAGCCACCCAGCTCCCAGGCCCAGGTCTAAGTCCAAATCACCCCCATGTACACCAATTGCCCATGCTTCTTGGCTCAAGATTCCCACATGCAAGGCCCCACCAATTCAGCAACCAAGACTGCAGCATTCTTTGTCATCGTTCAACAATCGGCCCATTGATGGTGCCACAATCACGCCAGATACTCGCAGCTCTTCCCAGTCCTCTCTGGATATCAATATGTCCAAACAATTTGCAGTGGTTCTCCAGAATGTCTTTAGATCCATCGATGTGAATCCTGACAATGTTGATTATGGTGAGTTAGCACTGCTTATAGCATATATTGTATGCTGACTATCGATCAAGGGATATGCAGGAGAGGCTTCCAGTATATTTCTGGGGCCAATCATGTGAAGCAGATGGAGGTATGTTCAGTGTAAAGCATTGCATATACTAGCATTGTAATCAACATCCACAGGTATTTACTGGGGTAGGACTGAACAAATTCGAGGTAATCTCAGCCATCGCCAAAGACAGGTCATTTGCATTTTTAAAGCCGAGGTAAGGCCTTTTTTCCCCCAGTATGCAAGGTGCTTATGGATGAATCTAGGTTGACATATGATGCTTGTAGCAAAGTTTTGATAGTTAAAATGCCAAGCACCCTGCATGAAGCCCCACTCGATGAACTCAAGACAGTTCTGGAGAGGAAGCTCGACTACCTTCCTTCTCACCCTGGTCAAAGCGTGGTCTGCACCAACGTGCATATGAATCACTCAATTAGATTCGATAACAGTGAGTTTGTTCCTGACATGCTCTTGTCCTTGAGGGACATTAGCGAACGAACGAACAAGCCTTCTATGTTCCTCCTCATCAGTGAATGTGCTTTCTCTCAAAATGAGGCTGTCCTTCGTGATAAGCTGAAGAAAATAACTGCAGAACTCCCCGATCTGGTCATGGTCATGATGATAGTCATTCAGGAGGATGCTCCATTTAACTCACCCCAGCAAAAATCTGCCACATGGGAGTTTTTCAAAAGTCGTGGTACACTACTCTCCCAGAAGGAGTTTCTCGCTCTACGCACCAATCTCAGTGAACCGATTTGTCTCGGTAAATCAATTACCGTTGGAGGTCACACCTGGTGCCACCTGGCCACTGTGGAGTATTTTATATGGGTGAGGGAGGTCAGGGGTAATCTGATCAATATCAACAACAGCAGCACAGACAGCAGCACAAGAGGGGTAACTCAATATCCCCTTCAGATACTTAAGTACTAATGTTTTCAGATGCTTTTCCCTGAAATCAGGATGGGGGAGGTAGATGTGATGTTCAATAAAGCCATCTCCACGTTCAAAGACAGCATTGTCCTGTTCTTTGAACAGCTTGGAGAATCCTTCGAGACTGGTGAGATTGATGAGGCCATAGGCCAGCTTAAGATCTCTTGGACCGATTGCCAGGGTCATCTCACAGGTGGCATGAAGGACATGGCATATGACAGATACCAGTGTTGGCTGCAGAAATATGTTTTGCTGAGACACAAATGGAAGCCGAGCATTGTCCTTCTGGACATCCCCGCATCATCTAGGCCTCATTTAGATGTGAGGGGAGGGAATTTGACCCAAACCACAAGGATGAACACCTGCATGGTGGCCCTGGCCTCCCTGACCATTGCTCCCAGTCATTCCTCCAGCTCTCCCAGCCCCTCTAGTTCTGAGGTACTTTCTTCCTCAGACGATGCTATATACAGCGCTGGGGATGTCTAGTTACCTAGTAGGTCATTGGCAAATCTGTCATTGGATAGTACGTAGTAGTGTATCGTGTCGTTCCTGCTCTGCATGTCAAATACATCTTGCCTGGTCTCGCTTCAACTCTATGTAAGATCATGGGCCGTTTTCATACAGGACGTGCCAAAAAAACCTGGCAGATATTGTATGTGAATTATCTTGTTTATGTAATGACAAATGACTACATGATGGATGATTATGCATCAAGTCAAATTGGAGGTGAGCCAGAATTCAGACCAACGACCCAGCTACCACCAACCTGCTCTTGTTAGGGCTCTGGATATGCCTCCTTGGGCTTGCCACCATCATAATGTTCCACCTGACACAAACAGGTCTTCTACTCAAGAAACAATTCTTCCACAAAATACTGCTGCAGATCCCATAGCCAGGACACAGAGACAACAACGACCACCCCCTTGGTATCGCAATGGCAATGGGGAATATATTGACTTTGATGGGATTGACCTTGAAGATGACCCCTCCAAAGAGGAACCTCCCCCCGAGCGACACATTCCCTCTCAACATACTCAGTTCCCAGCTGTGCCCTCCCATAACTTCCCAGCTATGGTGCCCGTGCCCAGACTGCCCCAGGTCCTTTGCAGACCAACATAGGTCTCGCAGTCGCCAAGGGTGTCATTCCTGCTCACCCACTAGCATCCAGGACTGCACCTAATGCCAGGGTTTGCCACTTACCTGGGGCAAAACCATTGCCCACATCTGTCAATGTTCACCATTTTTTTGAGAAGATCAAGGATGTGTCAACTACCTGTTGCCAGTGCAAGTAAGTCACTTCAAGTTTTGACTATTGATCATATTAAACTAAGCTTTCTACAGAGTGCAAGCTGAGGCACACAATGAATCATGGCATTCATATTGCTACAGTCCATCTATGTCCAATGCTTCATTACATGTCCACATTGTCAACTGGCACTTGGAGGAGTATCTCGTTCTGGCTGAGGAGCACAAGTGGTCTATTCAAATTGATATCATCTGAAATGTGTTCACTGCAGGTTACACTTTCAGGACTCTGAAAGTAGCCCTTACTCAAAGTGGCTTTGACATCCATAAACTTCCCCCTGCTCCTGCTCCTGAACCCAGCAACACTTCCCCAGGTGACTTCCTTATGCCAGCCTGGCACTTAAGGCGGGGATGTGATGGTATTCTGGAGTTCACCGTTGCTGCCATGCATGAACAAATCATATGGTTTATTGTCGCAGATGATCAGGTAAGTCATGCTATCTGTACTGCACTTGTTCAGTGATGATTTCCATAATTCCAACAGTCCATCAATGTCATAGAATGTCCTGAATTCCGACATCTCATTTTACTTCTCCACCAAGATCTCCAGGAGACAGACATCCCACATCGCACTAAGCTCCGTGAGCTTATTCTGGAGGCTTGGAGAGATTATTTTAGAATTTTGAAACAAGACCTTGCGGTAAGCAAGTGCTTCATTGACGCTCTCACTGTCCAGCTGACACCCATCCAGAAAGCACTTGGGCAAATCTCTTTTACCACTGATATATGGTCTGCTGAGAACCTTCACCCATATCTTGCCACAACCGCACATTGGATCACAAACAACAATGGGCCTCTCAAAATGAGAGCGTCCCTTATCACGTTTCAATACTTCCCTTCTGCACACACTGGTGATGCACTTGCAAAGCTTACCTTGGAGATCTTGGACCGAGCAGAGGTCACGTCCAAGGTGTGTATTGTTTAATCAAGCTGCTGAGCAGGACCTAACGACACCATAACTCCCAGGTGGGCCATTTCATGATGGACAATGCCGCCAATAACACAGCATCAATGAAGAAGCTCTCGGACACCCTCTGGCAAGAGTGTGAGATTAAATTCAATCCAATTGAGCGTCAAATTCCATGTTTCCCCCACATCTTGAATATATGTGTTAACCATATCCTCCACACTTACATGAACACTGACTTCACAGATGTTCCTTCGGCATGGACCAATGCCCTTGGAGAGGTCATGCGTAAGGAAGATTACGTCGAAGCCGTTGCATGGGATCCCATATCAATATGTCAGAACATCATTCATGTTATTCGTGCATCTGGTCAATGGCAGAAGGCCTTTCATGATACGATTGTCATCGGCAATGCAAATCAGTGGTTCACTGAGGATCCTACTGAAGTTCCTACCATGGAATTGTTATGCAATGTCAAGACTCGGTGGGATTCTGCTTATTTCATGATCAATCACATGCATGCTCTTCATCTAGTAAGTACCTGGACCTATCGTATTCACTCTCTACTAATCCCTACTGTAGGCCATCGATCGTTTTCTCTCACTGCCCTGTGGCTCTAATGATGAGCTTAGTGGCCTCCGCTTGACTGTGTTGGAGTGGGAAGTTCTTCAAGATCTTGAGGTTGTCTTAGAGGTAATGCATTGCACTTAGTGGTCCTAATTCATATGCAAGTCAACTTGTTGGTGACTAGATTCCTCATGAGGTGCAACAGTGCATGTCTAGTGAGAGCAGGCCTGTCCTCAGCAAAGCAGTCCCAGCATTCGAAACAGTCATACTGCGGTGGCAAGCATTGGTGAAACACACTCCTCATTGTGGGGCAATCATCAATGCCAGGCTTGACCGGGCTGAGCAGTATTACCAGCAAATGGGACATATGACAGCCTACTGCATTGCGATGTGTACATGTATCTTATTTTTCATCTTAATGATGAGTCTTAGATCAAGCTTCACAGTTGTTGACCCAACCATCCGCCTTACTTGGGTAGACCGCCACTGGGGTCCAAAGGCAAGTGACATTCGAGACTTAGTCCTACACACTGTAAGTTACTGTCGATCTCCCTAATGTCAATATACCGAGCTTGATGAACTTGCAGATGACCAAATACCATTCTTGCTTGCCAGTGCGCCAAGTTGGCACTCAGCCCACAGAACCTGCCCAAGCTACTCATCCTTGACCATTCCAGACATTGGCTGCTTGTTATGGCCTCCCATCGATGGAACTAAACCAAGCTCCACAAGCACTGTCTTCTGTAGAGCAAGAATTCAATGCATACATCTCCACTCCTCTGAGTCCCAATGGGACTGATCCACTGGCTTTCTGGGAGGTGAGTAAACCATGATTTGAAAGTCTAACTCATGTTGCTTGCATCACAGGCTTCAAAATCTTTATACCCCATTGTCTTCACTATTGCACTCAATTATCTTCCAATTCAGGTGTCCTCGGTCCCCTGCAAACATGTTTTTTCCTCTAGCAGTGAGACTGACATGAAGAAGCACAACCGCATCGCACCTGCTTTGATGGAGGCCCTCCAAATGCTGAAATTTGGTCTCAAGAAGGAATGCCTGGACTTCACAAGAGGTTGGATCACTCCCAAGAGGGACATGGTGGGAGGCAATGACAGAACTGACTTACTCACGTGGCTTTTTGCATCTGGTGGAGGAAAGAGTCTAGATGATATTCTCAGGATGGTTGTGTGGGAGGAGGGTGATGACATTGCAGATGGCATGCCGATGCTATTCGCTTGATACATCATATATCCATTGCAATGATTTATGCTTGTATGCTGACATTTTTCTGGATATGCACTTTATCTATCCCCAGATTCTGGTGTTGACATTATCCCTATGGTGCTGAGGTTGAACCTGCATCGGATGGGGTGGGACATGAATGAGCATCATAAAATGCAACACACTGCACAAGTTTGCAATGTATGATATGTTCATTTACTAGGAAGTATACTACGGCAGTTTGGGTAAAATAACAGAAGTTGCATCCTGACTTCCAGTAGTTCTTCCAAGTTGTAATCATATCACGAATGCCAGCGAGATCGTAATTCATGAATGTGGGACTTAATACAAATATTCATGCCATTTCAACACACCAGCAGCAACAGTCAGGTACTAAGGTAACAATATAGCATACTTTTGCAGCATGTTTCTGGTTATACAGTGTTCTCTGTCCTGCCATTGTTTGTTTCATGCACTGCGGCACTGCCTGCCTGTGTATTTCAGTGTAGAATTAATGTGAGGAGTGTGGTAGTCAACTTTGGCTGATAGCCATGGCTTAAAAAGGCAAAGCCGAGCTTCAGTTAACATTACCGGTAGTTAGGCACATTGTAGACTTAGCCACATTACCAGTTATGGTCAAAGCCGGCTACAGGATGGAGCCACGGCAACACTAGTCCAAATTAAGGTCCATTTTGGCCTGGAGAATGTCCCATACTGTCCAAAATAAGGTCTATTGTATGCTGGAGAATGTCCCATACCATCCAAAATAAGGTCTATTTTACACTGGAGAATGCCCTGTACTGTCCAAATTAAGGTCCATTTTACACTGGAGAATGTCCCATACCATCCAAAATAAGGTCTATTTTACACTGGAGAATGCCCTGTACTGCCCAGATTAAGGTCCATTTTGGCCCGGAGAATGTCCCAAACTATCCAACATAAGGTCTATTTTATACTGGAGAATGTCCCATTCTGGCCAAAATAAGGTCCATTTTCAGCTGGAGAAAGTCCAATTTGGACCCCAGGCACTCTATCATACCAGACAATAAACATATTATTTATGGTGAAAAGGTCTTTCTCCAACTTTCTTTGGTGATTCTCAAGGCATGGTGATTCACCAGCACCAGCTGGGAATTCCCAACCCTAGTAGACCTATTAGGTATATACATCTGTAGAAATATATAGACCTAATAGGTCTCCAATGGGGGGTGACTGAAGTGCCACCATGGGCTTGGATTGCCTTCATGATGAAGGCCAAGTACTAAGCTTGATGCATTATGCCCCAATACCACCCAAATTCATATATGAGAATGTTGAGATCCACACACTGGAGAATTCCTGGATGCTATCAATCTACATTTTTTGTTGGTTTGAGCTTCAGTCCATAGATACTAAGTACATATAAATTTATTGTACTACATTATACATAATGCTATACTAAAATTAATCCACTGTCAAGAAGTAGATTGTCATCATCAAGATGTGGGGTGACAGGTGACCCATTGAGGTGAAGCAGTGGGGGTGGCTGAGGCTGGGTGGTGTGTGGTCAAAGGCAGGGCTGCAGCAGCAGCATATGCCATATCATTGGCTGCATGGCTCATTGTCATCATCTTCCGGGTGCCGGTCATCGTCTCGGCGGTCACTAGTCACCTTTGTCGCTGTCCGCACTCGGATGTGAGTGGTGGTCATGGCAGTACACTCGCTGACTAAATGACCTTCCGTATTCAGAAAGCCGCCGGTACATCACGTGACATGTCGGGGGGCGGTTGAGCAAGGACAGCTGTACTATCACCACACACATGGACCTCTTGCATTCAGGATGGGCTGCTTTGGAACAGAAGCTGTCCTTCGTTGCAACTGACTCAGTTGACTGGAAATCTTTCGTTCAGTTCTCTTCTTGGATTGTCACGCTTTTTGAATCGTACCTCCTGTACGTGTTGACATTGATTCAATGCGTAAGGTTACAGTCGAACGGAAGGGCTAACACTACTTCAGAATTCGTCAGTACCCGCTCTACTCGAAGACATCCCCCCCGAAAGAGTTAGAGAAATATTTTGACGAAGAGGTGTTTCGCAAGTCGCAGAACTACGGGAAGGACAAGGCTAAATTCTCACTTGTCACTGGTTTGTTGAAGCAAATTCTCGACTCCACGTTGATACACAGTGGGTTCTATGCGTGGGCATGGGACTTTGCAGGAGAAATCATAGGATACTTTGGTTACAGTAGTGAATACGAGGTGAGGAAACCACCCTGATGATCATGATCATTGTGGGTGACCTAAAGATTGATACCCGCAGATCACTCAATCCCTCGCGTTCTCTGCCATACTGTTCCTCGCATCCTCTATACCCAGCATTCCCATCTCTGTATATGCCACCTTCGTTCTTGAGGAGAAACATGGGTTTAACAAGACCACTCCATCGCTTTTCGTAAGCGACCTATTGAAGAGCTGGATACTGGCATTCGTCATCGGAGGGCCATTCCTTTCTGCTTTTCTCTATGTGTTCAAGTGGGCTGGCGACCGGTTCGTGCCGTGGCTCATGGCATTTTTGTGAGTCTTTTTCACTCCACTTTCACGTATCGTTCAAACGATGCACGGACCAGGTTGTTCTTCCAAATCACTATGGTCATCATCTACCCGACTTTGATCCAACCTCTATTCAACAAACTCTCCCCTCTTCCGGATGGGGAGCTTCGCACGCGCACAGAGGCTTTAGCCAGCAAACTCAAGTTCCCGCTGAAACACCTGTACGAAATTGACGGCTCGAAGCGCAGTTCGCACAGCAATGCCTACTTCTTCGGTCTTCCATGGGTGCGTATTTCACATACTTGGCGTGCACAGAACTTTTGGCTAGACATCAACTATCTATGATACCCTTAGAGCAAGCACATCGTCATCTTTGATACCCTCATCAAAGAGAGCAAGCCTGCGGAGGTAGAGGCTGTCTTAGGTCCGTAAATCGGTGTAACACTTTCACATTATGTTTTGGCTGACGTGCAGCCAACCAATACCTTGCTGTTCAGCCCATGAACTCGGACACTGGTATCACATGCACCCCACAAAGCTCCTGTGCATATCTCAAGTCCACATCTTCACCATCCTCGCACTATTCCCTGCGTTCCTCCACTCGCCACAGTTCCTGCGGTCATTCGATTTCTCAGACAAGGTCGCTGCGCATCCGCCTACGATCGTTGCGTTCCTGCTCTTCCAGGTAAGCCTCTTTTCTCTCCTACATGGCTACCGCACGACTCACCGTCGACTTCCCAACCATCTTCCCAAACCCCTCATAAGATGATCTTGACGCCGCTCGAAGCTTTCGTGGGCATCGGCCTCAACTTCATATCTCGCCACTTCGAGTGGGAAGCTGACCGGTTCGCCTGCGATTTGCAAGACCGACTCAAAGATCCCGAGATGACGGATATGGGCGACAGACTTGGACGTGCCCTTATCGCCCTGCATGTCAAGAATCTCTCGACTGTTTGGGTAGACTGGCTGTGCGTGTATCTCATTTTCTAGTTTTATTAAAATCGGACGAGAATAACTGGTGTACTATTCTCTTCACAGTTATTCGGCATACCACCATTCACATCCAACCCTTACGGAACGGTTAAAGGCAATGGAGGGCTTCCGTGCTAGAAAGGATGTACACATCAAGAAAGAATTGTGAAAGCATTCATACGTCATTGCACTTCACAATCAAGCGTCGTATCTTACTGGCTCAAACAGTGGATTGCAGCTAAATTATAGTAGAACATGTCCCATCCAATGACCATTCCATTATATGCTAGTGCGTAAGGCTAACTACGAGTCGCTCGAAGCGACCTCGCAGAGATTCCGGTGCATGCGGCAATTGCGTGCGTCTTCCCGACCTCGCTCTAGATCAACGCTGAGAAGTACGGGTACGGCAAGCCAAATCATAAACACGAGAAAAAAGAACGCGTAGCGAATGTTGCCTGTTGCATCTGCGATGAGCCCAACGATGAGAGGACCAACGAAAGAGCTCGACTATGCAAGAAAAACAAGTCAGTTGTGTTTCGAAGCGCAAAATTAGGAGAAATGTACCTTGTCCGTGATTGAAAACAGACCGTACCATCGCGCTTCTTCTCCTGGGGGAATGAGCTCGGCATAGCAAGCTCTTGCGTAACTCTGGAATGCACCGTACGCAAAACCTAGTTACCCGAAGCCCAAAAGAGATTGACGCCAACGCCTCAGGGTTAATCCCCCGTTACTCAGAACAGGATGTGCGACGCACCAAAATAAATCGCTAGACCAAACATCTCCCCAGGCGTCGTGAGCCCCCCAAAGGGTAAGCCCTTCACAATGGGAAGGAACCCCAAACATCCATACGCGGGTATACACGAAACCATGATCACAAGGATGACGACGACCTTGAGATTAGACCAAGAAAGCTTGCGTTGGAGATACGGGAATACGAGTGAGCCGGTGATTCCCATCGCAGGTGTGATGGCACCAATGAGCACCAACCAAGAAGGCTCCATGTGTAGGGTCGTTTTTGCGAACAGGACAGCTGTCGACGTGATGGTCGTGAACCCTATTTCAAATGAAGGTCGTAAGGTCGTTGGCCAATATGATATGACGATCACACGTTGATCAGGAGAGAGGGACTTACCGTCGGAAAGCAGGAACCATGCAGCAAGGTACCTGAATGTATGTTGGAGTTGTTTGATTTGGTTCCACCGCAGCATCACGCCCAATCTCTTCCAAGCTGCGACGATCTCAGACCATAGAGTCCATTGGTTCCCCGTCTTTCCAGCCGCAGGATCATTTGAGGAGACGACGTCGGGCGTACCATTGGGCAACCATATAGCTGCGGGTATCGAAAAGATTGCCCACCAGGCGCCGCTGAGCCCGATAGCCAGACGAAGAGAGAACGTCGAACCACGAAGCTTCGTGACGGGTATCAGTGCGAGAAGTAGGAGGATTATGCCAGCACCATAGCCCGATGCGATTCCTAAGGCAGATATGCGAGAGGTAGCCCTGGAAACCGTTGCATTGAACGCATTCTGGTCGAGCTTTGAAGGTGTCGATATACCCAATAGAGGAGCAGATACAGAATCCTGACTAGACAATGGAGGCTGTTCGTCATCAACCTCGGCCGACTCAGGTATGAGCTCTGACGAGGTATCCAGTTCTCCTAGTTGTATACGTGCTTGAACGACCTCCGGGGAAGCATTCGCGAGGGATGGGAGATAGGCGTTCATAGCGACAACAGAAGCACCAAAGCCTATGTTTGCGAGGATGGCAAAGACGGCACATAGGAACCACAACGGTGACGACGACGGGAGGAAGAGAAAGAGAATTGCTGAGAATGCTCCAATGAAAGCGAAGGTGAGCAGGAGTGGTTTCCGGCATGTCGCTTAGTGTCCGGTAAGTACGAGGGAAACTGAGCGACGAAGCATGAGGACGATGACATACGTCTGTCGGCAATGCTACCCATTGAGATAACCGTTAAAGCTTGCAAAGCGACAGATGCAGAATAAACATATAGACTGCAGAACGAAGTCAAGCTCTGAGACACCAACGAAAGGTCGGAGACTGAGCGTTACCTGAAGCTAGCGGTGTCGATCCACATCCACCCAATCTTGACAGCGCATCTCTCAGTCACATACGAAGTACCGCTCTCTGACGAGGTCGAACACGGCTGGACGTAGTCTGGTCTCAAGTAGCCGTTGTCACTTGCGAATTGTTCTAAGCAAATTGGCAGGAACAAGGTCAAAGAAACGACGACGAATACTTCGCTGCGAAGAACATGAGCTTTCCGGTGGGTAGCTAGAGCGATAATTCACCTTGCAAACGCATAGCTCAGCCATCCCAGAAGTTGGCGCTTGTACGAGCTGACCATCATACGATGACGACAAGCAATCGGCACGCCTGACTGCACTACTAGCACTGACACGTGATCCGGAGGGCGAGCCCCTGAGGACGCGAATGCGATTTGATACAAGTAGAAACAAGAGATATGTAGTGATATAGACACCTCCACAACCAACTACTACCAACCCACGACCCGTGTGCACAGACACGGCACTCCGAGCTAGCAAGTACCACCACCGAGCTAATACATAGGAACCCGCATCAGCCCCTTCCCGTGATACGCGAAAGTTGACGACACAACTTGCCTGCTCCAGTACCGCATCGATCATGTCACCCTCTTCCATGCCTGTCTGTGTCCTTGCGATGAGTACGGTGGCTTCAGATGGGGTACACGGTGAGACTCACCGAGGCAGGTGTCTCTGCAGGATTCAATCGATTTCCCTCAAAGACGAATTTGAAGGTTCCTGGTAAATGGTTACCGATCGAGGACGATCGTACGAGATGACACGCCACTCGCCTGGTTCCTTTCCAAAGCGTTTCTGCCCAAACCAAAATCGCAAACATGTGAATGAGCGCGAGTTGTACACACACGAATCCGTCAACGCGAGACGCACACACCTCCGCAGCGTCGAATATTTTTTTCAGTGGCATGTTCGGTTTCACTTTGACCGTTATGTCTGCTCGTCTCCAAAGCTGAGTATTAAACACACACGGTCTTGCTCGACGAGAACAGTGGCGGAATGTACTGACGAGTGCCTTCGTAGTTGACGACGAGGTTCAGCTTTGGCTTGACATCTTCGTTCTCCTCCGCCATCGATAATTTACCAAGCAAGTATGTAGAATAGTGAAAAGCGAGCGCTGGGCAAGTCACGCGGACTCACGAATGACCGGACTCAGACGCGTGAAAGAAACGCGTGCACGGTGGCTGCACCGCGCCTTTCCCACGATCAGACAGGCAATATCTCACAAAGGGGGAGGGCAACGAACGGGTGCACGAAATAAAGAACCAGTCCCAGTGTGGTGGTGGGTATACTACGATAAAAGAGACGTACATGGCATTAAAAGGAAGGCGAAACATACGATACTTGCATGAGGCATGCCGGGTGATTTTGTCTAGGAAAACTTCCATCTGGACAACGGGGTCAGACATAACCATGGCAAGCTGCGAGAAATACTAACTTATGGCCACAATTGACGCATCTGCAAAGAAGCGAACGTCAGACAACGCGTCCATGACGAGACAACGAACGACTTACGTGACGAATGTCTTTTTCACGTCGTGCATGTATCATTGTCAGCCTCGAAAGCGCCGAGGGATAGGTGTACTTACCGTCATCGGCTCGTCAGCGCTCCTTGTCTGTGCTTGACGGTAACGGCACTTGCGCTACGATGGCAATGTCAGAGGTGTGAGGCGCGCGACGAGTATTGAACCTCGCCTGTTTGCAGCGGCCGCACTGGAAACCTTCAGTTTCCGCCTCCTGTGCCCCCGCACCGAGGGACTTGAATAAGTTTTCTTCTTTAATCTTCTGATCGGCCGCGCGCCTCTCCTCCGACATCATTTCCTGGTCAGAGAATGAGCAACACGTCGATATGATAAGGGGTGTGACGTCACCTCGCTGGTCATCTTGCTGAACTTTTCTGGAGATAACTCCCCGCTCACGATGCTTTCACGGAGATTTGGGTTGCCTTTGTCTTTGAGATTGACAAACAGAGATCGAACCTTGCCCTTGTATTCTTTGCTACTTCCGAATTGGGCGAACACAGCTTGTTCGACCCCTTTTGCACGGCCGAGGATGAGGTCAGTTGCTGTGCTCATCGCATCAGTGGCGATTTGGACACAGAAAAGATGAATGAAAAGCCTACGAGCGGCAGAATCGCACGCCAGACCGTCGTAGATAAGTTCGATACACTTATCCCGCGTAATGTCTCCTGAGACGGAAATCTTGACGCCGTCGCTCTTGGCAGTCCTCACCTCGGACTTGCCATTCGATGCAGGTGTCGCACTACCACTCCCTGGGCCAGCAGCAGATGCAGCAGGCTTGCGAGATGCTGTCACAGAGGCCGTGCGGTCAGCCACGTACGGTGGTCGCATGCAAAACACGAACGCGCACCTGCTGTCGATTTGGCATTGGCGGTCGTCTTACCGCCAGACCCGCCTTTTGCTCGTTCGACCTCGTTTTTCCATTTTTTGACGATTTCTTTTGCGAGCTCGGATACCTCCTTGGCGTCGTGAGTTCTGAGCTTGCCGACAGCGAGGCCAGCTCTACTCTCCTGTCCATCCGCTGTCGATCAGGGCGCCAAAGTGGTGAACGACGAAAGTGAAATACCCACCCTTAGAATTGCTTCGTTGACTTGAAAGTTTTTCTTGAGAATCTGCAGAATGGACACTTTTTCCTGTCAAATCGCACGACGTCAGTGAGCACGAGACAGACGGAAAGCACCAGTCGACCCGATGGAACATACCTCGTTGGTGGCGACGTTTTGGAGATCCTTCACAAGCTTTTTGAGCTCAGCGACATCAGACATGGCTCACGGACACGCGCAGAGTCTCTCTACTGCTACTACCAACGATGACGACGACGACGATAGTCCGACTCAGATCTATCAACTTACTGATAGTCAGCCCTCCAATCCAAGTTCAGACGAGCGAGGACAACGCAGAGTGACTCGATCCCTTTTCGGTACTAAACCAAACATGTACAAACACTTTGTCCCCCCCACAGCGCCAAGTTGCTCGACGCAAGCACAAGCATGTCATTCACAAGCACGCTACCACCACTGGAGCCCCTACTGAGGCAGAGCGTACAGGGAACGCAGGCCATATTTGCATCCTGTCCTGACGACAATCTCAAAGATGAGGAACAGAGGTGTGTGTTATTCACTCCAGCCATTCCTTACTGGACGCATATATCTCCCAGCGCACGCTTGCGGTTATCTGTAAAGATAAACGACGAATACAAGCATTACAAGGAACTTCCACCCGCACTGCTAGCTCAACAAGGTCCCGTCGGTCCAGCAAGACCGACCCCACAACGAAAAGCCATCACGGCCGGTCGTAAGCCTGTTCATACATACCCGTGGAGACTCCTCCTCATCCAACCCTTGACAGCATCGAGCGAAACCTCTATGATGATCGCTGCTATCGACAACACACCAAAAGCACAACCCTCCACCTTCGTAACGGCCAGCAAACTATCAGAAGCGCTCACGTTACACAAGACGACGCGAACAGTAAAACCACAATTCCACCCTCAATGGAAGTTGATGCGCGTCATATCGGGTCACTTGGGCTGGGTACGCAGCGTAGCTGTCGAACCGGGGAACCAGTGGTTTGCATCCGGCGCTGGAGACCGCGTCATCAAAATATGGGATTTGGCATCTGGGGAACTCAAACTGTCGTTGACGGGTCATATCTCTACCGTTCGTGGACTCGCTGTGTCTCCGCGCCATCCCTACCTGTTCTCGTGTGGTGAGGACAAGGTACGCTACACTCTATAACTCCTTTTCATGTGACTAAATGTGCGTGCGCATCCCCTAGATGGTCAAGTGCTGGGACCTCGAAGTTAACAAGGTCATCCGACACTACCATGGACATCTCTCCGGGGTGTACTCTCTCAGCCTACATCCTACACTGGATGTCCTCGTCACAGCAGGAAGAGATGCTTCAGCGCGCGTGTGGGATATGCGTACAAAAGCACAAATACACGTATTGACGGGACACACCGCTACTGTCGCCGACGTCAAGTGCCAAGAATCCGATCCACAGGTCATCACAGGCAGCATGGATACGACCGTTAGGTCAGTCCTTTCCAATTGAATTAACCCGTAAACATACCTTCTGACCTACGACTATAACAGATTGTGGGATTTGGCTGCCGGGAAGACGATGGTCACGCTGACTCATCACAAAAAATCGGTCAGAGCACTCGCCATTCACCCAACGGAATACTCGTTCGCATCTGGTTCCGCCGGAGGCAACAATATCAAAAAATGGAAATGTCCCGAGGGGACCTTTGTTTCTAACTTCTCCGGTCATAATGCGATCGTCAACACCCTTTCCGTGAATTCGGACGGTGTACTGTTTTCAGGAGGTGAGTTGACAATGTCTATTGCAAAATCGGGTCTATGGATGGGTTTTTACTTTCCCCCTTTTTTTTCCTTCCAAAAGGCGATAACGGCACCCTTACATTTTGGGACTACGGTACTGGAACCGCATTTCAAAATCTGGACGACGTGCCTCAGCCAGGCTCGCTCGAAGCCGAAGCTGGCGTATTTTGCTCTACTTTCGACGTTACCGGAACGCGGCTTATTACGGGCGGTGCGGATAAAACGATCAAGGTTCGCTACCGTTGCCAATTATTCTCGTCTTTTGACCGACGGCTGACCGAAACATCGTTTTAGATATATGCAGAGCAGTCGCGATGATCACTACATATATACACTGACATGTTTTGTTCTCTCTCCGGTTTCCACGTGTATCATTATTGCAACCGGCCCTGCAGATATACATAACACCGGACGCAGTCTCGTTGTACTGCGTCCGACGACCCTACACCTGGATCAGACAGCATAGTGGTACAGAGAAAGTACATGGATATATCGGATCGCGAGTACAGACTCCACAAACGCCTATCGTACACTTTCGGCTGTAACAGGGGAATGGCGTAGAGACGACAGATGGAAAAAGACCGCGAAACGCAACTACATACGTAGCAGCCCGAGTGTCGCCGCACCGAGGAACGCTATAATGACCACTAGGAGATCGAAGAGAGAAAGAGAAAGAAAAAAAGTGAGAAGAAGTGAAATTCACGGTGTCCCGCCCACCCAAAAAGTTCAAATCAAATCCAGAGCGATATCAAATGAAGAAAGACAAAAGTCCTGGTAGAAACAAAATGCGCATTTGGTCCGAGGGAAGAGTAAATATAGCCGGATGAAATCAGGTAGTGGTCACAAACTTTAGCCGTGCTAACCGGCCCAGCCCTGCAGCGAACTGAACGAGCTGCCACCGAGGATGGCAGGCGAGTTTCCGCTGTTCCCACCGGCTACCGGTTGGGCAGAGCACGCGGCGTAATTTATGCCTGTTGTTGATGACACATGCTGCTGTGGAAAATTGCTGCCGTCTGCACACATAGAGTAGAGGTGACACATATGATAATTATGAATCGCATTCCGTGAGATAAGAAGAGAATCAGTGAGCCACGTTGCAAGAGGAGAAAATCCGACGTACAGACTCCTTCTGCCACGTAGTTGTTACCTGACGTACACGAAGGCTGACCGAACGATGAACACTGGAGAGCTGCCTGCAGTTTTGCGGCTGTCGCAGCCTCGAGCTCAGGAGAGAAGAGGAAGGGTGCGTCGCCAGCGTCCGTGTATCGTGGTGTTGCATTGGATGCGGAAGAAATAGGTTGCTGGGATGGGACACACATTTGAGGGGTCGCCAACACAAGCCCCGAACCTGGACAATCGACCCGCATATGTGATGCCACTGGTACAGGTTGGAAACTGGATGAAGAGGAAGCCATAGACATATACGCCGACGATTCTGGATGAACAGATGTCGCCGGTGGGGGCCCATGAGCATTGGAAAGAGGCACTGTTAAGGTTGGAATAGATTTCATGTCGGACGGAGATATCCCCCGGCGATGCCTCGGACTCCGGCGGGCAGGAGAAATCGGATCAGAAGGGCTCGGAGCCCTTTCTGGACTTCGCATCCTGCCGATGCCGCCCTTATTCAAACCTGACTCGTCCCCCGAAACGGCGGGAATGGAGAGAGGCGTCGGGGCTTGTCTGTATTTAGCTCGCACCGGTTCTTCACGACAAAACGGCTGTCTGGACGTCTGAGTGCCATATACTTTTTTCCTACTCAAGCCGTGTATTTTCTGCAGCGAGCTGACTAGACTCGGAGAGGCGGCACCTTGAGGTGTGGGAGGGGCCTCCGGAGAAGAACGCATGACTTCCAGAGGAAATGTCTGGTGGCGATGAACTGGTGGTCGCGATGGGGACGTCGGGTTCTGTCCGCCAGCGTCAGAATGGCAAAGAAGTTTGGGTTTCCCATACCTTATCCGCCGGCGGCGTGGGCAGCTCTGCACTTGGAACGATAGCCGACATTTGTCGAGGTCGTGCAGGACGACTTGCAGCCAAGTAAAAAGAGTAACCGGGGTGTGGCGTAAACCAAGGCTTTACGGGCTGATGGTTTTGAAGTTGCATCTGTTCGACAATGAGAACACGTGCGACCTCTGGAGTTGAGCGACCCCCTACATTAGCTAAGAAAAGTTGTTCTAAAGACCCCATATTTTGTGAGGAAGAAAGAACCATGTGACAAAAGATCCTATTCTGAAGAGTGGTTCAACACGCTGCTCCGTTCCTGTTGGGTGAGGGGGCATTACCTGCGCGAGTTTTTCCGCCATCAGTTTCCATTCTGACATGCCAACCTGGGCAGGCAATGTAGGGGACGTGCTCCACGTGCCCTCCAGCGGGGGTGAGGCAGCAACGATGATAAGGTGGAATGCTACAAGTCCATTTGGGAATTGCGCTGCAGCCTCTAGCATCAACTGTCCAGAGGGTCAGCGACATCCTAGGTAGTAAAAGAAAGAGAGAAAACTCGACCAACGTACCTCTATCGAGCGATTAATGATGCGAGCAGAGACTCTATTTCCAGGTTGGAAACTGAATTTTAGGTCTGGAAGTTGGTTATACTGTCTGGGCGGCGCAGACTGTGACGTAGAATCGCCTCCAACCGGCATAGTCGTCAACCAGAGGACTGGTATCTAGGTATGATAAGACTAAAAGGTCTGGGAGATGAAAGCAGGAACGCACGGGTACGACTGGGTTTGCCGCCCTCATGGAGCCGAGGAGCGTGGGTAAGTAATGACCTCGCAGATGGCCCCAAGCAGGGACCATTTCCTGCGAATTTTCGATTAACACCAAGGTTATTACGGCTTCAGCTGCTACGTCAGACTTGAATATGTGCGGTGCTGGGCCACCAGATGACATGATCTGATATATCGTGGGCTCCCGAGTGGGTTCAGCGGCGGAGAGGGTCGAAGAGATCCGTCGGGGAGTTGTTAATCTGTTCGCAAAGCGGAGGGCAATGCAAGTATCAGGTTTGGGAGTGAGGAGGGCGTGAGTGGGCGTTGGGAAGTTTATGGGTGTAGCTGGCGGACTTTCTATTTGGGCGATTATGAGCCCAACGCGAGAGATGAATCTCCGGTCAGTAATCCGACATCAACCACGCTCGTTTAGCTCGACAAATTGATACCTTAAATGAGTCGTCGTTCCTTTAAAAGCGAATGCAAGTGAACCTCAGGATGTGGTGCGGTCGCGATCACCTCCCGGCGAATGGTCCCTGTCCACTTCGTAGTTGACGAGGCAAATCGATCGTGCTGAAAAGCTCGACGTTTATGAGCCTTCCAAAGGCCACCAATCGATATAGAATGATTCTGGTCGAGTTATAGTAAATGGGAGAGAATGAGCTGGACGGTGCAACAGGACCAGGGTCCGGGGACAGGCCTCCGGCTAGCGATCGTGCTAGGCTGGGAGGTGTGTGCTCACGTGGCGAGTGATATATGATAGCCGAACGTTGGCCGAACCCCTGGCTATTGAACTTCCACGCACCAAGTTAGAGACTGCGCAGTCAAGCTCGCTTTGCAGGTTCCAGTTCCTTGTCAGCTGGGCGGTACTCCATCAAAGTGTTGGATATTGTATGGTTGCGCACGCAATACGCGCATAGATGTCGACCGAATTTTATGTTGATGGCGCTGATCACCGACCTCCTAATCTAGTCCGGATCAGCTCTCAGTCTGACCTGACTCCAACCTACTCTTTTCGCTTGCCGAAAAGCCGGAGATCTTTGCGTGGTAGGCCTTAATTTACGGACTTCGACTGACAGCTAGATTTGCGTTGGCAGATGGATCGGCTCGAGGGTCTAGTCGTGGCAGCGTTCCAATTTGCCGACGAAAGCTTCTCTTTTCTTTTGCCCAGCATTCGTCTTCTATCGGCGGTTTTCGTTGTACTGCACGACATCCAAGCTCGGTCGATGGGGACGGGAAGCGGATGAAAACAAGTCGAGAGAATTTGGCGGAGATCCAGGTCTGACTTTTGCGCCTCTAATCAGCTGCTTCTGTCGGTCTGGGTATTGGTATATGCAGCTGGCGAGTCGTGGCTGGAGGGGAGCAAGCAGAGTCACCAGCACTGTGGGGGCGCTTTCGTGTGTACCGATACCACATGGAAGAAATGGTACAAGCCACCATGTATGGCTTCCGCAAAAGACTTCTCCCAGGAAATCCCTCAACGCCGAGTGTCAGCTTCGTATGTTACTTCACATGATACAAATTTCAGTGGGCCCACAGGTTGCGATGGTTTCCGTATCTGCTTATCACGTGTTGCACGTCATAGAGAGAGGCACTGATCGCACGACAAATGAGCGTTTCTCTTGCGACCTAGACCGCTCCAGGTGTAAGTATCACGACGCTGATAGCAGGCGATGCAGCTGTTCGTGCACAGGCAGCTAAGCTTTATTTTCCTCCAGAAAGTTTGATACACGCCTCTTTCTTCTCCAGATCACAAGAATACCATGGAAGGTCGTTGGAGTCAACGACTCTATTTCGGAACGTTCTACACTCCCTGCGCGAGCCATTGTTCCATACTCATCGACAGAACCTGTGTGCATCATGGGGTCATTTAGGGGCGGTCGAAAATGGTTTCGGTCAGATTATTCAGACTAAGAGGTGTAACGTGTATCGAGCCAGTAGGCGGACTCTATCGTTTTTGTTTCACGTGGTACAGTGAGTACGATCTCCATCAGTCTGGTTTTCCAAAGGCCGCATGCCGGTACCGACAACGACTACATATATACATACCTGTGACGCTGGTCTGGGTAACAATGCTACCATGCGCTGAGGTGTCCATACAAGAGACTATGTTCCTAACAACAGCGTCTCAATACTTTCATGGGCCGCATGAAAATCATCTCTGGGTAATGGCGGGAGATACGGCAGCCAAAGAGCTGTGGTGCTCGACCCGTGCGCTCCGGATAATCAGGGAGAATGGAAGCGAAGACACAAGGGCTACCCCATCACCGGATCTCCCACAGCATAAGAGCGATGCCCCACACCGCGACGCGTAGCCAGAACTTGAGCCCTGTTAAAATCTTCGCTTAGAGGCTGTCTCGGACTCTCGATCCTATTGTCACCCCAATGGCGGTGAAGAACTTGCTGGGTGAGTCACCACGCGTGGATGGGACAGCGTTAGCGTTAGCGCTAATATAGTTGTTGATGACGATGCACTTGGGCTTGCCTGATCACAGTGTTTCACCATCGAAGTCGGGGGTGCAGATCATGGCAAGAATGGAGGACTTACGGATAGGCCTTGGACGAGAGAATAGTAGGGAACAGTACAAGGGAATGCCCATAACAGACGCCGTAAAAGCGTCCAGAGAATGGTGAGAAAGACCGCTAGCTGCGATTTTTAAATTAATTTACTAGTTAGTTCTTGGGCTAGTGTAATTCGTGATTGAAGGACTTCAGAGCTATTTGGTACTTCTATGGCAGGTGCCAAGATGCCAAAAGCAGGTATAAAAAAAATCTCGCCCTAGTCAGCGTGAATACCTCAATCAAACAGATGAACTTACACAGAGGTCGCTACATTCGCCCTAACAGAGTGGTGCAAAATGGTGTAGGGTGGGGAGACGAGGAAGACCTTCCAAGTTGCCGCGGTACTCTCGCTGAAGAGTGTGGTGCCATACACAGAGCTGATGCATGGGCACGCCGGAGAATTCGCGGAGATTCGAATCACTCACGTCATAGGCAAGTTCCAAAGCAGACGGTAGGTCGACGGGTAAAAATATCCCAGAAGACAGTGTAACCGCCGCAAGCACGGACGTCCCCCCACCGTAAATTTCCCCCTGACGGCCAACCTTACTACGTCTTGTTCCATGTGCATCTCCAGGGCCGACTCATTTCTGGCCCGGTCGTTACCCGATTGCAGTGGCAAGGCAACAGAAATGACGGGTTAATGGCCAAGTAACATTACACCTAGAGGGGGATATTTTGCTGAGCCAGCTAGTCCAAACCCATCCATGTCAGTGTTGTGAAAGCGAAGTTACTAACCAGTGAGGCAGCAAATATCCCAGACGCAGCCTTAAGATGAAGGGTCGCGTATCTGGGCTCTTGACCTGGCTGACCAGCGAATTGTGGCCCACGTTTATGTATGACGATGACTCCGAAGGGCTATGAATCAATTAATCAGGGCCATCAGGTCACTAATCTTGAGCTGTCGATGATGTATGCCTCAATCCATTGCAAAATGCTCACACATTATTACCTAAAGTTCTAACAGTGATGGCATGTAGCGATGAAGTATGTAGGACAGTCAAAGCTTTTCTGGTGGACTAGAAATACAGAGACACCAATTGCGTTGCAGTATATAACCAAGATCTATAAACAGTCGTGTCACTGGCGACCTGCAAATAACAGTACATATTGACTTGTCAAACCAAGGTGCATACTGTTTCCTTGATCAGTGACTACCATTTCTTTTCCAGCGGCATTAGTCTGCCGAGAGGGCTGCACGGTACAAAGACCAGAGACCATCACTTTCCTCTGCATTTCTGCTCCCCGTTGGGTCACTCCACAGTCAAACATCCCAATTCGAAGCATGTCATACGAAATCCTAGAGGTATCGAGTCCAAGAACCCTGTGGAACAAACCTCGTGGAAGATGCATTTTCTTCAATCCGTGCGAATCTGGATGCCAGGCGATGGCTACGCGTTCGCAAGCTTAAGGTCGGCTTTCCATAAACCCCTTCGAGTACGAGTACTTGCCATGATTTGGAGTCGTGACACGCTCTGCCACTTCAATTCCTGACCTATGCCTAATCGACTCGAAGATGTAAGATTCTGTAAACTTGTCGCAGCGATCGATCGCAGGTAATACAATTTATCACGCGAGTAATGTCTACTAAATCGTTCTTGCTAGGGTGGCAGCGACAGCCTTCTCGTATTATACGCATTCGATCTGAAAATAGTCGATGCACTTGCGAGTCGCCATATAATAAATGTCAGCACAATCGGAGTTCACTACGGAGACAGACATTATATCGTCAAGCTCACATCCTAAGTAATAATGAGTATGCACACCTCTTTATTGCCCCATAATATACTCTAAGTAAGGGAATAATTAAGAAGTCTGGTATCACTGGCAACACACCGTATCTTCCCGGCGTAAGCTTATCGGCGTGGAAAAGAGGAGTCTCCTTTGTCAGTACGCATACCCATAATAGGGGTGCTGTTGTCGATATGGCCTTCTCCCTGTCCTCCGCCGTGAACCACCACATCTGCAGCAAAGTATGTCCACTAGGAGATCAAATATCGTCACGACGATCTAAGAGGAAAGACCGTTGAGCCATCATGCACGACAGCGAAAGAGTTAGGTCTCAACTCACCACGGTGAAGGCGCCAACGATAGCCATGAGTAAGTTCGCTATCGCTGCAATTATAGCATTCATTCCATTTCCTATCGCCGAACATACGCTGCCCTGTGCGTAGAGACCGTTCAACGACTATTGAAGTTCCGTATAACGGCGTATGAAGGCTTACCATCGTGATACGAGTAACGCCTGTCGTAGTCACTTTGTGCCAGAGCGCCCTGAATGAATGTGTTTGGAGAAGACGGGAACTCGTGGTTCGGGGCTATTTTATAGACGTGGTCAGGCTGTGACCCTCTGACGTATAGGAAGCCATTGCGGTCACCCGGTGGGCACCTCGTTGCACGGTCATTACCGTTTTGGACAAGAACGCTTGTCACCACAACAAACAATTATGTAAGCATCACAAGCCTTGGTTCCGTAGGGTTACTACTGGGGGATAGTACATCTCTTTATTCTCCATGAAGTGGGAAGACCAGGAACTCTTACAGTGACGAGCATGACTATTTCTTGCAAGCCGTTGCCCGTCGTAAGATAAGAATAATATTACCTTATTTCGCAAATGGCACGAGTGACCCAAAAGTGACGAGGCAAGTTGCTAAAGGGGGAGAGAGAAGGCTCGTAATACAAGGGCTTGGGCACCGGGTGATGGATATGGACTAGCCCTCCACGCGTGACGTCTGCCAACACTGGGCGTATCAAAAATGATTTCCAATACTGTAAACGCCGGCTGTTGATAAACTTTGCAGACATTGATTTCTCCCTTAAAAGAGCCTAAGCCAAGTATTCGGGATGAAGTTTGGATGTCCCCATCACCCAACAGTGAGATTGCGAGCTCGGATCCTTTACTTTCACTGGAAAACCAACGAGCACTGAGACAGCAGAATTCCCCTGGACCGCTCTCCTTGGAACATACCTGTGCTTGTCAAGTATTGACTGGGACGCTGACACTTTGACAATACGAATAAATAAGTTCACGAAGGACGTGGCGGAGCATCTAAGGATACAATCATTTCCGATCCAGAACCAAGGAAGCCATTACCACTGTACCACCCACCTCGAGGACGAGCGTACTCGAAAAGAACTCACCAAAAGGGAACAGCGCGGCAAACAGAGACATTAATGAACGTGCTTTGCGCCACGGTACAGTAAGAGAGTAAACGGATCCGAAACAACTTATTTCGGGTCGACGGTGGTAACTTCCCAGAGAGGGGATCTTGCATGAGCCACCGAACGACCACCTCCGCAAACTTCACATCTTTGAGTTTGCACCCTGGTTGAACCGGTGCTCGTTTTTAGAGCTGCACCGAGTCAACAAGCACCCCTACCGGACAGACACCAAGCCTCCGAAAACGACCAGTATGAGGTACACTGTTCGAATGCCAATCGCACGCGAGTTCAGTCATGCCACCTCAGTCAGCAACGCGGTATCTCCAAACGCCACCTGTTTGGATGTGCGAGCTTGATATTGGGAGGGTGACAGTTCGGGCGGAGCAAGATAAATAGTACGTTACCAGCTTGCCAATCATGACCAGTAATCACGCCACAGAAGAGGAGACAGGAAACTAGGAGTGGATACCCAATGAAGGTAACGGTTCATGGAGATACAGGACAGCGCAGGGTTGATGCAACCATGGGGAAAGGTGGTAGTAGCTAGCAGCAAATTCTGTTGGAAAATTTTGTCACCCGGCAAGCCCACAGCAGATTATGTAAGACACACATCCGAGAACCCATTAATGGTTCCGGAGACTCTAAAATCACAAATTATGTTGGCGCAATGGGTTATTTCAGCACGGCTCATCTTCTAGTCAAACACACAGTTCAGATTCAGGGATCCCCACCTCTTGCACTGAGGGGTGGAAGTTGACAGTCGTGATGGAATTCTCCGGTAATCATTACACTGGCCGTAGTTGAATACTACGAGCCCCAATGTCGCAGGCTGTACATATGGGATTCACTAATGGTGGAGAACGACAGAGTACAGTCGGGGTACGAGATTGTTGACGGTACGTGTCCCTATTTATAACCATCATCTCATGCTGAGCTCTTCGTTCAAGGCTCGGTTAACCATCTCAAGCTTTTCCGTTTTCTTCCCTATGGACCCTTTAATTCTACGGTTGTTGAAGGGATCATTGAGGATTTTATCAACGCTGATCCAGGCGCTGCTCTATGCTATCATAGACAAGATACGCAGTTTTCTCCCTCTCGCTATCCTTCAGAAGCCAGTTTTGCAGGAGTGCTTGGTTATCCTAACACGCGTACCGCTCATCTCATCTCAAGATTGAGATTGGCTGTATCACAATACTTCCGCCTTTCCTGCGCACGCATCCCCCCTTTCTCTACCCGGGTTGGGTCTTCGCAGAGTACAGTGGCAGGCAAATGAGTTCAACTATCAGTCTGTTCATACTGCAGAACGGGTGGCATTCAAAATGGAGGGGATATTCCGATGAAATAGGGTTTTACCCAGCTGTAAGGGAAAACCTAAGAGTTCTGCCCGGTCAAGAGCGGGCGATCCAATTGGGTCGAACTGTGTTGGGAGGCATACAGTCATACCGGCGATATGCTGGGATGACTGGGAGAACGGAGCATCTAGAGAGGAAGCGCTGAGATTAATGACGAACCGAAATTGAAGGTCCAAAAATCCATACCCTACAAGCGTTCGGCGTCGAGCCACTGTTGAGTCCTTTCCATAATCTCCTATATGGCTGCTAGTACAGAGACCCATTGCCATTAGTGGAACACCGTCGCCGTTCGAAACTTACCTGTACCACGGTAGAAAATGTGTTTTAGAAAGTTGACGTCACGCTGGCTGATATGGTCTCAATCGGCTCTGCTAGTGTTATTGTGTTAAGATCAGAAACCAAGCTTAGTGGATGAATGTCGAGATGAGTCATATCGTTACAGCCTGGGACGCCTGCATAATATGACTCGGAGCTTCTGTCCCGTAGGTTTTCTTCACGAGTACTATTCAAGTACGCTACGCAGGCATCATGGACAGCTCAATGGTCGTTGGGGACCTACACGACATCAACTTCCACTTCCCAGTCCGAGAACTTCATAATGATAGAGTAAAACTTGTGCCGTTCGCAGTGAGTCTCACTGCAGGGGAAACGTCGGTGCCCTGACACCATGATGCGGCAACATAGACGGCCCCGCATGCCGAGCTTTTCTTTCAAGGCTCGGTCGACTACCCTGAGCTC
The DNA here is from genome assembly GCA_024613185.1 of Pisolithus microcarpus. Lineage (NCBI taxonomy): Eukaryota > Fungi > Basidiomycota > Agaricomycetes > Boletales > Pisolithaceae > Pisolithus > Pisolithus microcarpus. Next base: position 95,949 of record JANFAI010000069.1, on the reverse strand, counting down.
TACCAGTATCTTCCATATGGACCTTACGAGTCTGCAGCCAAATTTGTCGAAACCCTCATCGAGGGCCGTGTCCGTCCTAATCCGGGCAACATTCTCTATGCCATCATCGACAAGACGCGCAGCCACCCAGACTCACTTTCCCCTTCTCAAGCCGACTTCGCAGGTGTAATAGGCTACCTCAACACCGACCCGAACAATCTTAAGACCGAGATAGGTTTCATCAAGGTTCTTCCGCCCTTCCAGCGTACACATGTTACCACCAATGCAGTCGGGCTCTTAATGCAATATGCACTCAATCAACCTTCGCATCTTCATGCACCTGGGTTGGGACTAAGGAGAGTGCAGTGGCAGACAAACACACTAAACTTGAAATCCATCCGAGTCGCGGAAAGGATGGGATTTAAAAGGGAAGGCACGTTGCGCTGGGATAGGGCTTTGCCGGCCGACGAAGGAAAGGTTGGCAATGGGGCCCAGTTAAGGGAAGGAGATCCGGAACCGGGAAAGATGGGCAGACATACGGCCATCCTAGCAATCTGCTGGGATGATTGGGAGAGCGGAGGAAGAGAACGAGCACTCTACGTGATGGCGCATCAGGATGGACAACAGCAGTAGACTTCCCATAGATTTAGAAGCTTGATATTCTTTAGTAACACCCCACGATATCACCCAAAGGAATTTCTTTCCCCTTAGGACATGCAGATTACTTGTTCTCAGACACAGAAGTTAATCGTGACGCTTACCAGAGAGTGAGGACTCCGAAGGGGTTGCAGCTACATAGCGTGTCTGCCACCCTACCTTGAAAGGACGAGAGGACGAATACGCTCAAGGGTGTTAGCAAAACTTATTAGCATGTCTGCCGAACATCCGCAACAAACATTCTGTGAAGCACATCCACACATCGAATGAAAAACTTACAGTAGATTTACTAGCCGAACACTCGCCATGTGAAGAATAAAGGGACAGGCCTACCCTCAACATCTCCGGTATGTAAAAACAGGGCAACCGATGATCTCCAATTGGTTAGGAAGGGTTGGCCAGGTGCTCCCATCACCGGTAACACCACCGGCCTGCCAGTGGTCACCACCACTTCCATCACCTGTGTAGCAGAGGCTTCACTAACATGACGAGTTAATTGCAGCTCCCTCACCAATGAACAGAGCCTAGTAGTAGTTTGGCTTCGGTTTTTTGGATCGTGAATGTTTGGAGCCTGCAATGGTTTCAAGAAGTTCCGGTTTTTACGGATGCTTATTAAGCCGAGACTCGGCAAGACCTCTTGAAGTTCATTCCTCATAAATACTCAATATGAACTTCACCAGTCTATAATACTAGGTATGTTGAATTGAGATGCTTAAGAAGATTGAACCGAACACAATCCAGGAAGCAACACCATCCGTATCCCTGATACCCATGGGCTGCCTGAGGGTAAAAGCACATTCTAAAAAAGATTACTTAGTTTTCTCATTCCATCTGTCAGAAGCCATCAGCCATCTTCCAAAGACAACACCAGAATCGAGGCAGATGAACTTACAAGTCCATGAACAATTTCCATAGGACCGAGAACATTAATCCCTGTAATCCGTTGGCCAATATTCTCGTCTTCAAACCACGTCCAAATAACCCCTGAATTCCGTCCGCGGCGATGACTGCCCGCGCGGCGTCGATGTAACTGATACGTGTCGCATTCACCTGGCGGTACGTCTTGACGACACGTAACGAGTTGGAAATGCTATCGGAAGCAACCGAAGCGACGAAGCCTATAAATGCCGACCGAAAGAGCTTCTGTACGAGAGTGACGGGTAGTGGAAGAACGGCGTCTAGATAGTTGTATGTCCCAAACCACTGGTGGCGGTAAATGAATTCGCTCTTCGCCGGTGGACGGTACAGAGACACATACGGGGTAATGGCCAACAAAGGTGGCGGCTGCTGTCGCAACTGCGCCGTACCAAAGACTGACAATACCGTACTTCTTCACCTAAAAGGAATGGTTGACTTGAAATGGAGACTATACAATACCAAATTTGATTACCCTTTCCCTGAGTAGCTTCAATCCATCCCTACCCTGCGTTTGCAGAGTTGTCTTGACCGTATCCACAGGTGTAAGTATCATCCTAAAGCATGCAGCGGCAACACTCGCGAATACAGTCTTGATCAAAGTAGGGAGATTCTTCATGTACACGTTGCTTTGCAGTAAGGCAAGAATCCCCACATTGGCGGCCGTGTCCCCGAATCGCGAGACGGGCCCTTGGATGAGCGCCGCAAAGAGGCCCTGATAGAAACGAGGAAATCCGCCGTCTGCGTTGAGGATTTTGATCGCTTCTTTCGTTGTCGTCCCGTAGCGGTATTGGTAGTTCATGACTGTTCGAAGGGGCTGGATGAATGTAATCGTTGTCTGGAATTATTTTGTTCTCGAGCACTTACCATCAGAGTCAACACCTGGAGGACCATGGCTGTTTCGGTGAGAAGTTAGCGGGGTGCCTTCTGCGTGTCACCTTCCCCCTCACCTGCAGCGCCGCTGAGTCCACCACCAAGAGCTTTCTTGAGGGCAGCTCCTAGATCGAACTAAGTGATAGTGGTGTGACACAGGATAAGGAAAAGGCAGGGGAACATGAACTCATGCCCCATACCTCCACGTCGTCGGAATCGATGAATCCCTTGATAAAAAGGATAAGGATGAACGCCCCGCAAAGTGCGACAGCTGCTTGGAATATGGTCTTCTGAAGTGATCTCGGCTTCGCAGCAGCAGCGTCTGCAACTTCCGCTATTTCGTCATCTTGCGAGGTCGTGACAACGACCGTATAATGCGATGGTTTTGTAGATGTGAGGAGGGGCTCCCGTTCGCTAATTGGAGGGACAGCGTCCTCAGCGTCCACAACGTTGGCCCCGGCCGACATGGTCGTCGCTGGGAAACTGTAGTACTTTAGGGGCGCCTATCCAACATGCGCAGCAGCCGAGTTCTTGACCAATCCATTCTCCAATCTCGCAATATGGCATCACTGTGATCGTCCATTTGTCATTCTGACTCTCTGATACACATGGACCACTCTGGCGCGGGGTCGTTTCAACAGCGGAACCGACAACGAGTGCAGTAACTTTCAAGGCTGCCGGATTCAACTGTGCCGTGCAGTACACCGAACACGCCTGTTACCATGGCTCTCTGAATGCTAATCTCCGGGTGTTCAAGCCACCTCCTCCATGGTTCCCATGATTCCACGGGACCTGGAAATCAAGTCTCGTATACGTGGTCCATATACCAACCCTGGGTTACCTTGACACGATGGGGCTTGCTGGTCCAGTCCCTTGCATACATGTGTGCGTTTTTGACTTGACGCGCTGATGCCCGTAAGCTCCATACGTGGATTGGTAAGTGCATGTTTCTGCTACCGAACGGTGTGCCCAACTCACGTCTCGTTTTTTAGGCCGCGAATACTGTGTGGCGCGGAGTGCGCCCGGCCTGGGAGCCGCAACGGTCGAATATCGAAAAGCTCTCTCGGGATCGTGTTATCCGGTGGATTTGGTTTGGAGAAACTCGCATTGTTAGTTGATCAGTTATGCATGCTGGCTCTTTGGAGAGTGACTACCAGAGGCAAAACCAAGTACTTATTCACTCTCCTCACACTTTGCGGGCGACTCACAAATTCATATCCCAAGTACTAAAGCTTCCTCGACTTTCGGTTAGAGGTCTTCAAGGGCATCTTTCGCACCGGGCTCACAGGTGAACACCAACATGACGTCTCCACGCACCCCTTGCAGGATCTATCTGTAGCCTCGTTCTACAGGATACAGCTATTACTGGATAGTGAGTGAACTGCCCAATGAAAGGGGTCGCATTTGCCTGATCGTACTCATCTGTCACTACGCTGAGAACACAGGCAGAGGCACGCACGGAACATGGTTGTCTGTTCACGTCCAAGAAGCACGCTTGCGTGTGTCCATGCAGTACTTGAAAAAAGTAGGTGCGGATGGGTCTATATTAAGTCATCCCACGTTCGGTCTTCATTCAAGCTTGTTCTTTCCTACTGTAATACGATGGTGGACGGAACGGGCCCACCTTCGAAATGTTCACGCAATGACTGGGTATAATCCAAAATGTCGAAAGTCCGTAAATAATACGAAGATCATCCAACCGGACAACAGCAACTTCAAATCGGTCTGCCGGTTATGTGCATAGGAACTACCTCAAACTCGAAACCATCTTTCCGGAATGATACCTTGGTGTTACTTGGGAAATGATCCACGCCCCCATCGCCAAGCGGGGGCTCTCCAAGCATTGTTTCGGATGACGCTTCCCGCGTGCTCACCCCTGATCGCGAATTTTGATAAAAACGACGGTGACGATGAAGCTCTTCGTAATGCGACGTTGCGGTAGAATTCATTATTCTACAATGCGGGCATTCCGGTATGTGATACTGGGCTGGACCGACATCAGTTCTGACATATCGCATGTGTATGTGCACCCAAACCGGTAAACCACGTTCGATGATCGTCCCGTCTGGTTCTTTACGTGGAAGATCACACAGCTGATAGTTCTGAGACGTCACTGCAGCTTGCAGAGCCAATAAGTATCTGGGTATTAGAACCAAGCTCATTTCAGGGAGGTAGTAAACAGAGATCGGCGTGACTGTCGCACTATCTCTTGGCATCATTCGATGACATTGGATCTTCACAATGATTGAAACGGCCGCGCTGACATGTGGCTGTCGGTGGCTGGGGCATTCCAACGTGTCATCACAGGTTGGCAACGAGTAAATTTCAGTGTCACCGAAATACGACAAGAGTTTGGCCATCTGCCTGCAAACTTCATCGGTCACCCCTTGCACCAGACACTGCCAAGGACCAAGGACTGTCTATCTAGATTGCAATATGGAACATGAGGACAGAAGCAACACCGGATAATATAACAAGCGGGACCAGAGTTTCTTCTGTCAATTACTGTCAATCACGACTGTAATCAATTCCCTCCTCAATGCAAGGGTCGTAGTAGTGCACGTGATTTGAGACAGTAGGTCTCATTTAAAAATCTGTACCTTGAACTGCAATTTTCTTTCGCTTTTTCACTACCAACACCTTCCATTCGTTTGTGAACGCACTAGGACCTCTTCTTATCAGCTCTAACCATGGTTGGAACCCTTCCTCTCCTTCACGCTCTCGCCGCTGTCGGAACCCGTACGATCTTCTCAATACTTGGACTTGCCTTCGAAATGACTGATGGTGTAAACGCGTCTTAACAGTGCATAATGCTAACAGAGACGTGTCTAACGCACTTGTCTCCCGTCAATCGACTTTCGATCCCTCGCAGCTGCCATCTCAGTGCCAGAGTCCCTGCCAGGTCATTTCGACCATGAGTGTATGTCTTCTCAGTTGGTTTATCCCTCCCACGCGTCCTCAGTTTTTTTTTCTCCTCCAGGACTCAAGCTGCGACACTAGTTTGAGTTGTCTCTGTGCCAGCTCTATCTCGAGCGAGCTGCAGACTTGCATGACTTGTCTCGTCCAGGCCGAACCAACCGTTGAATCGTCTGCCCAGTCTGCTCTCTCCAGCTACAACGAAGCTTGCGGCACTTCACTTTCCGTACGCATTCAATTCCATTCTGTTCTTCCGACGTATTCCAACTCACTTCGATCGATCGTTTAGCTTGGTAGCACGAGCGGTGGTTCGAGCTCTGGATCCGGAAGCTCATCCGGTAGCACCGCTACTACCACTGCAGCTGGTTCCACCAGTACTGGCTCTACCGGCTCTACTGGTTCTTCTGGTTCTTCCTCCAGCCCATTGGTCAAGACTGGCAGTGCCCTCGGCCTCAAGATCACTGCTGGTAGCTTGGTTGTGGGTGTCGCTGCTGCCGTCTTGGGTGCTTTCATGGTTGTTTAGTCTCGTCGATGGAGTGTCCGATCGCGTTCTTTTATTATTTCACACTCGTTTTCACTCAAGGGCAAAGGAGGTCGCCCTCTGGCCGTTGTGTAATTGGCCCGTCTAATCCTTTGTGTACTACCTTACATCCATTCTACCCGAAAAAAATGGTCCACAGGGTTTCATTCTGTTCTCCTTCCACGCATAGGCCAATGGGACACTTGAATTGGCATCAAAAGGTTCAGACTTGACCGAGTCAACGGCGAACCCTACTCTGATTTCGGCTGACACTCGGCCGCGGGTTTCTTGATCACCTGTCTCATTAAATTGACTAGCATCACAACCACGTCACTACTGCACCCAGCTGCCACCGTGCCTAGGATATCGGGGTGCGATTCAGCCTGATCAGGGCCAAGTCAGTCTTGCCTCACGACGCCTGAATCCACATAGCAACAACTGAAGTGAGAGGATGTCATAGTCGCATAGTAGATGTGACGGACTATACTAGAACAGTGCTGGCAACGATACACCAGTTAATAGTGCGAATTCTCGAGCGTAACAAGTAGAAAAAAAGATACAAGAGGTCAGTCGGAGGATATATGTACTAAGATGCATGTCTACAAGAATGTACGGTAGACTCGTCGAACGGCGGTCGCAATAATCCACGCCAAGTAGCAATGCTACGTATGGCAGGGATGGTGTGACTGCAACAAGAACAGGAAGTCCGACACAATGGAAGGGTCAGGGGTAAATAATCACGAGTAAGGTCGGAAGTACACATAGTGGAACAAGATATTGTGAAGTAGATGGAGGGGGGGTATGGGCTTATGGCGACATCAGGGCGGGCGGTCGGTGCAGGAGATGCCGTTGCTTGGCTTGCCGCGCCCGCTCGCTGGCAAGCCTGTTGATCGAATTTAACAGATCCCCGCGACGCAGTGGTTCTATATTTACTACGGTCAGCACACGGAATTGCAGGGAGAAAAGTGCCACACGCACTTGTGATATGATCGTCCATGCCTGCTTGCAAGCATCGTTCGCGGTCACCAATCACTGTGAATGCGAAGTCAGACACCCATATCAATTCTGCTTCTTCGTAAGGGACGCACTGGCGTGAGCCGTAAGGGCAATAATAGGAGTGCGCAGAAGGCCTACTCGGACCTCATAGGCACGTATTAATTCGGTTGCTTCCATTCCTCCCATGAACGGCATGGATACGTCCATCTTGCCACCACATGATCAGCATGCTGGGGCCCACAACGTAAAGACTAAGATAATCACCAGGATAATGTCAAATGGCTTTCCATGTTGCACTCGACCTTTGAACGCGTCAACAGCCAAGCTACCATTCTCGGCAATTTCCACAGTATGACCATACTTCTCCAAGATCTTCACCGCGAGCTTCTGGTTCACCATGTTGTCTTCTGCTAATAGGATATCGAACACGACATCACTCGGTGCCGCCACAGGCGAGACAGTGTTCGACTCCAGGGCGGAAATAAGAGCGGAGGCCAGATCTTGGGCGGATACCGGTGTAGTTACCTGCGAACTGATGCTGTTGTCCAAACACCACTTGACTGCTGATGACATGAGATTCATCACGAAGGTTGACTAGGGACCGCACTCACGATTCAACCGGGGCATAGATGGTGCCAACAAAACGATGGGGATGTACCGCAGGTGTTCATACTCTCTTATACTTTCAGTCTGCACGCGTGATCAGTACCAATAATACTCCTTCGGTAACATTAAAGTTTACGGGCGTAACGCACCATACTTAGCGAATCCACCACAATCGTATCATATTGTTGGCAACGTTCCTTATCAGCCACCTCGCCGACATCGTGAACATGATACAATCTAAGCCCGAGTTCTTGTATTCGTTGGACGACGCCTGTTCTGTCATGGAGGGTGTCTACAAGCAGAATGGCGCGCTTGTGGAAGGGGTGCATTTTCTGCAGCGTGGACTCTATACTGCTTTGGCTGATCTGGGAAGTGATTGTGAAAAAGAACTTGCTTCCTTTTGCCACCTCACTCTCCACCCACATGTTACCCTGCATGAGGTTTACGAGGCGTTTCGAGATGGAAAGACCAAGACCCGTTCCTCCATATTCCTTGAAACAAGTCAACATCAGCTGTTACGAGAGAATAGAAGCTCGTATACGACGCACTCGTGTAGTCGAGCCGTCGGCTTGGCAGAAGGTGTCGAAAATGAGGTTAAGCTTATCCTTCGCGATACCAATACCCGTATCAGTCACACAGAACTCAATTGTGACACTCTGGTCATCCAGTGCCAGGAGCCGGGTGCTGAGCGCCACATGACCCTTCTTCGTTATCTTCGAAGGTGTAAACTTGACAGCGTTTCCGACCAAATTGGTGATCACTTGGCGTAAACGAAGGGAGTCCCCGATCAACTGGTCCGGAATGTCGGGGTCGACGTCGTAGGTGAGGTCTAAGTTGTTCTGCGATGCACGGACGACCAGAGTCTTCAATATTCCAAAGACGGTCTGGCGGAGAGAATAGGATACGGCCTCCATTGTCATTCGACCGGCCTCAACTGAATGGCATATCCGTCAGAGCGTTCATAACGTGGGATAAGCCAGCCTCACTCTTCGAGATATCCAAAATGTCGTCGATGATAAGCAGCAGTGAACGAGCCAAGGAGTGCACAAGTAATAAACTTTCCCGTTGCGATCGATTCAGGTCAGAATCCAGGGTCAACTCGGTCATGCCAATAATACCGTTCATCGGCGTCCTGTCCGATACCCGTAAAGATATGCACTTCGAAACAGAAAAGCGAACCCACCGAATTTCGTGGGACATGTTCGCAAGGAACTCAGACTTGGACCTGTTGGCCAACTCAGCTGCTTCCCTAGCTGCTGTGTTCTTCTGTATAGAATCACGCAAGTTGAACACCATCTGGTTGATTTGGGTCTTCAATGAATCCATTTCTCCGCTGGCTTCGACAGTGATGAAACGTGTGAAGTCGCCATCCATGGCAGCTGCCGAGATCTGGGCAAAGCCTCGCACTTGCGTCGTCAGGTTACTAGCCATGGTATTGACTGACATGCTGCATGACAGAGTAGTCAGTATTCCGTCCGAAACATTTATTACAAGGAGAGGAGCGCACGTGATCTCTTGCCATATACCCTGGACGTTACCAACCTCTGCCTGGACACCGAGCTTTCCTTCGGTACCAACTTCAAAGGCGACCTTCTTCACTTCCTTGGCAAATATAGCAAGCTGAGCAATCATGTCGTTGATGGTGTTTACTAAAGCCAACATCTCTCCAGAAACCGAGACGCCTGTAATTTGCTGAGTCAAGTCTCCACGGGCGACACCAGTCTTCGAGGGTATGTCAACACAGCACTCCATCAACCAACATAGGACAAGACCCGTACCGTTGCAACAGCGATTGTTCGCACTTGCAATGTGAGCTAAATCAGGTTAGCCCTCCAGAACGTGAACATGTCTATGAGGAGTACTCACGTTGGCTGCCATAACGTTAACACAATCCGTAAGATCCTGATCCTCCGTTAGCAAGAAAAGTCGCATATCGACCAAACCAGTCAGTGCTGACCTTCCAAGTACCACCAACATTAGTGACCCTGGCTTGACCACCCAATTTACCCTCTGTGCCAACTTCTCTAGCGACACGCGTGACCTCAGCTGCAAAATGACTCAAACTCCCCGTCATGCCGTTCACGGTTTCCTTCAGTTCCATGATTTCACCACGCACGTCAACTTCGATCTTCTTCGTCAAGTCACCTGCCGCGACAGCCTTGGTCACCTCGGCGATAGATCGCACCTGGTTGGTCAAGTTCATGGCCATCAAGTTGACGTTATCCGTGAGGACCTGCAAGTCCATGCGTTATGACGAGGAAGGCAAGGATAACATGGCAAATGAACAACAGACCTTCCACATTCCTTGTACATCTGGAACGTACGCCTGACCACCCAAGATACCCTCCGTTCCGACCTCGAGCGACACTCGAGTGACCTCGTTTGCAAGCGTGGATAGTTGAGAGACCATTGAGTTCACTGTTACCTTCAAATCGAGCATCTCTCCTTGTACGTCAACCGTGATGACCTTGCTCAGATCACCACGTGCAACAGCCTTCGTAACGTCTGAGATGGACCGCACTTGATCAGTCAAGTTGCTGGCCATTTTCTATCCGAAGCGATCAGCGTGGGCTATAAGGCGCTAACAGACAGACAATGTAACCACTTACGTTGACGTTGCGAGTCAAATCAGCCCATGTACCTTGAGCACCCTCGACACGAGCCTGGCCACCAAGTATACCTTGGGTACCCACTTCCAATGCGACACGAGTGACTTCGGATGCAAATGCGCCCAATTGGCCCACCATGGAATTGACAGTTTTTTTCAAGGTCAACATCTCACCCTCGACTTCGATCTCGACTTTCTGCGTCAAATCACCCTTGGCCACTGCAGTAGTGACCTTGGCAATGGACCGCACTTGATCCGTCAAACTAGAACACATCCGATTGACCTTATGTCGCAGCATTCAGCCAAGGGGCAGCTCGACGGCGACACGATGGTTAACTTACGTTGCGGACCAATTCAAACCAGACACCCTCCACGTCCGGGACATGCGCTTGACCACCCAATTTACCTTGCGAACCAACTTCCAAAGTGACACGGGTGACTTCAGCAGCCAGTGCTCGAAGCCTGACAACCATTCCATTGACGGTATTCTTCAAATCCAAAATTTCTCCTCGAGCATCGACGTCGACTTGCTTAGACAAATCACCGAGCGCGACGGCTTTCGTGACAGTAGCAATGCTGCGGACTTGGTTGGTTAAGTTGGCTGCTAATTTGTTTACAACGCCGGTCAATTCGCGCCATGTACCCTCGACGTCGAGTACGAACGCCTGACCACCGAGTTTCCTAACATGCAAAAATAATGAGATGGGGTAACGTAAATGTCGTCATATCCTACCCTTCCGTGCCGACTTCCTGACTGACACGTGTTACTTCTTCAGCAAACTGTCCGAGCTTATCGACCTGTGCGGACCGAGGGGGTCAGCTGAGGAGGCGGCATCTTACGAAGTGGAGTGGATACCATTGAGTTGATAACGTCCTTGAGTTGAACCATGACAACACCCTGAACTGGCACGGTGATCTTTTGAGAGAGATCGCCGCGGGCGACAGCGTTACAGACGCGAGCGACGTCCTGAACCTGAGCCTTGAGTAGTCGAAGTTCCTCCACAGCACTCATGCCGCTTTCGAAGGCGGCAGCGGCGAGAGGACCAGGTGGCACGACGAGAGGAGATCCGTTGGGTGATCCATTGAAAGTACTGTTTATTCGGCTCATAGTCATCGTGTCGGTGATCGGTTTTCCGCACGTCGGACAGACCATGTGATCCATGTAAGATGTCGTAGGAGCGGAGCACGAGCTTCCATTGCTGGTCGACCGTTGCAACTTGAATGGATCGAAGTTGGTGGGTATGTTGTCGAGAGAAAGTGACATCGTCTGGGCGCGGGCATTACCTGTCCTGTTAGATGTAGACGGCGCACAGCCTTGACCTGCTGTGGGCTCGGGTAGTGAATCCAAATCGATATCCATCAATCCGGTGGTGGTGCCAGGTGCGGGCACGGGGGTATCGGTGCATGCAAGCTTCGAAGATTGGGTTCCGTTGAGCGACTTGGCGCCGTTGAGGGTAGCCGCCTGAATATGGGAAGAAGTGGAGGATGAATTGTCCATCTGAGAAGAGCGATGGACGGGAGGACTGCCTACACTGCGTCTTTTCTTGGTCTCTGGCCCGTTGGCTTGCCAGTTCTCAGAGGCCCTTATCGAAGAGAGAGCTTCCTCCGCTGTGTACATCCGCCGTGCGACGGCGCCAAGGGAGCGTAAGATGGAGTCGGTCTGCCAATCGCGGGGGCCATCGTAGCGGGGCGGCGGGGTGGACATGGGGCATAGTTCGTAGGTGGAAAGCAGGGCGATCAGGTGAGACAGGAAGGCGTCGTGTGCCGGGTCACGGCTGCGACGGTCCATGTCTATCGAGCTCATCGCGGTCGACGGCGACGAGCAGGGATGATGATAAAGTATTGGCGGGTAGCTACGCGGAAACGGACAAGATCTGAGCAGGGCCGTCGCAGGACCAGCTGCCCTTCTTGAATTGAAAATGACATGTGCTCCACTGCAGTTGCTGCTTTCGGCAAACTTTCTCCGTTCAGCTTGACTATCTATACATGACCGCCGGACTCCTCGCCTCGTGTCACACACAGCAAGTCAGATTGTTTACAATACAATAGTACAACGGTACTCGTGATGCCACCCCTAAATGTAGATGGGCAACGTGGGATTCAGTCCTAGCCAATCCACTCCCTCGACCAAGTCTTTCTCGTCCATCAGGAAGTCCTAACGCGAAAAAGGAGTTCGGTCACCACACATCGCGTCAAAGAGACTGTATGACCACTCACGATAGGAGCTTCGACCAACGAACCCTTGACCTGCGCCAACCGTTCCTTGACACGACGCAGACCAATCCCAGGCACAACGTGTCCGGTTTTCACTTTTGGAACGTAGTTCTGCCACAGTCACAAAGTTCCGATTACAGAAACAGCCCCGTGGTAAGCCCTCGCATCACACACGCATGCCACATACCGCTCACCTCATACGCAGACCAGGTCCGCACAAGGTTGGTTGGTACCGGCCGGAACAATTCTGTGAATATCTCACGGTTCTTACGTGCCGTACCATTCCACAGATTCAGCGTCTCCTCTGAAAGGGGATCAGCCACCGCCTCGTCCTCAGCAAGCTCTGACTCGTCGTCGTGCGGGTCGGGTGCAGGTTTCATGGCCCACGTCACCTGTCCATCAGTGCTCGCATTCTGAGGAGGAATGAGGCCGAGATGCTCTACCTCATTGTCAGGTCATTCCAAGACGGGTAATGGGAACGCGCACCCCTGAAAAGTTTGCGACGCAAAGTTGCCGCAAACCGCGCTGCCATGTATGGTCGTCCATTCATAGTCGTACGAATCATGTCTTCATCTTCAACCACGAGGGCGATTTCCGAATCACCGTCGCCCTGTAACAAACACCGCGATCATCGATTTGAAACACCCCAAGATCGTTTTTCCTAACCTTCTGGCTGCGGTCATTCAAATTGGCAGACCCCATCTGTGGTCCCAAACTTAGTCAATGACCCACGACGATCGAGTAAACACCCACGATAACCCGTTTATCATCTACAATCATAACCTTGGAATGGATATAAAGCAATTCCGAAACGTAACTGTCCGCGTGTCAACCTAGCTTGTACGCGCGGAACAAATCTACTTACGAATTGAGTTCTTCCTCTTCCGAACCCATCCACAATTCGTCCAACAAACTCGTTTTGTCTTGCAGCGCGTGCTGGCTTACCGAGTCGGCTACATTTTCGTCTCCTCGGATAGAGTCGGATCCCGACTCGAAACGACGAATTATGTCCACAGCAGCGTCGTACGAAACGGGGAGCGGGACCTTCTCCCGCTTGACCGGCGTTTGGTTGCTCACGACGATGCCTTCGTTGGTTGCTTGGGGAACCTTGACGAACACTTCGCGCGGTGCATCCTGCGTGAGGTAGTTCATACCCTCCCATTGACGGGCTAGAGCAATCTGGGCTTCATGGAATGTCACGCCTGAGTTGCGTTCCATCTGGGCAATCAAGGTCTCTGAATTCGTCCGGCAATAAGGAAACTTCTTCTCAGAAAAAAATGCAGGGGAACCAGGCTGACGAAAACCGACCTAGCGGTGCATTGATACGGTCATATGAACGTAAGTGGTAGAAACGAATGTAGTCCGTCCTACCATGCGTCAGGTGCGTGTCGCCAGGGACGAATAAGTTAGACTCACGGTTCGTACCCCGCTTTACGGATCTCCTCGTATATGCTGTGCCCACCGCGATTGATGGTACGGTACTGAGCTGCCATAATCGTCTTCAGTGCAGTTTCATCCTTGATGTTCCCCGCGAAGCCCGGTAGCTCAGGAATGACAACGATGACCTGGACCAGCCCAGCCCGTCAACTTCATGAGATATTTTTCAGTATTGAGCGTTCCTAACCTTGAATTTCTGCCCATCTTTGGCAGCTTGGATGATCCGCTCGACGAGGGCTTGCGCGATTTGGTTCTTGATGGGCCCTTCTTCTCGCGTGCTCGATATGCTAAGTGCGAGACCGATGAAGCGAGGAAAGCGTATGGGGGGTCGATGGACACTTACAAGAACTGATTTTCTGAACGGTGAGAGTGGTTTTCAGCGAACAAGCGATTGTAATTAGCCGCCACGACCAAACTTACCAATGTATACGAAATGGCTGGCCTCGCGAATCAGCTGAATGTCTAAGACCATCAAGTATTCATATGTCAGCAGAAGAAACGCGCACACAAACTAGAAAGCGAAACCTACAAGCATTCTGAATGCTGTGTTCCGTCAACACGCCATGACTCCAGTCGCACACGCTTCGAACGGCCTGGACCCGGCACGTCCCATGCGGGAACGGCGGAAAGGGCGGTTCGACCTCGTCGTAGTCGCCAAGATGGAAGCGCTGCCTGAAGCTACGTCCCATTTGGTGCCATTTTTCCCGGCAGGGATGACCTGTGTTTTGCCAAGTTTTTCGTATTAGCCCAGGAAACGAATATGGTGAGCCCGGCAAAGATCTGAGAACGTACGGACGACAGCTTCGTTTGGGCTTACTGAGACGTTGTGCGGGAGGGCTAGCCATTCGAAACGGCTATCATCGTCGATTGAGGTGGGTCCTCGATGAACAAATACGCATCTAAAACAATGTTTGACTCACTCGTCATCCTTATACTATAGTAAGACAAAATGATATTAATAGACCAAAAAAAACATGCAAATGTGCTCGATCCACTGTTACCTTGCGATTTTTAATTTCATTCCACCGCTCCACGAAGTGCTGGCAAATATCGAGGACGACCGTACCACATATCGTCATGTGGACCTATAACGTAGTGGTTACCAATCAGACCCGAGCACCGTCGGAACTGAAACAGGGTGACGCACATCATGCCATGGCATCCTGGGCGTTTCCAATATCGAAACGGCATTGCTGACGTAGTTGCCAACGTCCTCGAAGTCTAACACGCGAGCGTTATTGTAGTCTTGGCCCGGGAAAAGCGTGAGCGAGAAATCGGTCGGATGCACGTCTGCGAGGGGATGGTCGTGCGTGTCCCAACGGCCGAAACATAAATCCAGGCCTCCTATACAAGCGAAGTGATTGTCGACCACGACGACCTATGCACGAGCGGACCCGTTGTCATCGCGACGGGTGATTATTATCATGTGAATTCGAATTACCTTTTCGTGATGGGACCAGAACTCCACCGTGTCTAGCAAATTTGAGTGAACGATCTGGGCGTAATTAAAATTGGTGGAGAGAAAACCTTACCTTTGCTTCCGATATGGTCGGGGTGGCGCATGCACGCGATGTTGGGGTGGAGTGCTTCCAGAGCAGCCTGGTACAAACACATTTATCAAAACTTTGCTGACCCGAACTCGAGTGGCTATGGTAGCCTACTTTAGTGTGTTTGGAACTCATTGACATCGTTTGCGTGACCTGCATGCATGCATGAGCACCGATCTCCCTAAGTCATGTCCAACCGCAAACTCACCTCCTTATATACGACAACATAGATCTTGACGCCTTGTTGGGCCTTGCGCTGCAAGAGCTTATCCAATCTCCATTGAGGATACTTTGCCGGTGGGCGTCTTATCATCCATCACCATCGAGTATGAAGGGGGTGAAAGTCAAGAGATGCCTACCGTAGGTAAAGTTCGGGCGTAAGCCACCAATCCTGCATCGATTACTCCATCAGTCACCTGGTCAAACACGAGGGGGGAGAGTTTATACGCACCAAGATAAAAATGACATCCCGTGCGTTGTCGAGCAGCTCTGACACGGCCCACATGTAATCGTGTCCATCTACATGCCTGTAGACACCCACCATCAGCATCCTTCAACATTACCACGCGCCACATCTCGCGAGGGACCACCCACGCGAGAACGACCAAGGATACGCAGTGCGACACACGAGTTGGGTTAGGTCGAACTCACCACTTGATCGCATTGTCAGTCCTCTGATCCGCAAAGCTTCTAAACCGATGGCTCGCATTGATCTGCTCGCGAATTTCGTCGTGCATCTTCTCTTGAGGCGTGTCATGGCGACCTTCGACCATTCCAAAACTTCAGTTCTTCTCGATCAACAACGAGAAATGTAACTCACGATCGGCGTCCAATATTCCTGATTTTCATGCAAGCCAGGGTGGGTGTTGTGAGCGCGATCGCATGCACCACCAACGATCGAAGTAACGCACCGATGACTTGATCGCGAGCTCTTTCGATACCCTCTGGAAGACGGTCCGCGAGGTCTAAGATCTTGTGGAACAGGGACATCATGCAGCGTCGGTGATGCTTCAACCGTTAGTTTGTGCACAAGTTCAGAAGCGATTGAGAAAGCGGGGATATAGCGTTGCCCCGGTACTTAAAGACATGTCAAACACTGACACTGCCCAAAGGCACTAGTAAGATATTCTTAGTACAACGGGGGTGACTACGGAAGTCATCGCCATCGCCATCGAGTCGAAACAAAAGACCGGCGACGGCGACTCATCGAAAGACCCTCAGGCCCCGACTTGAAGAACCCTAAACGAATCGGATCCCCCACTCTCCATGCCAGCGATCACAGCCTGCCTCACAACACCCAAATACTCTCCCAACCTCCGCCCGTCCGGCTGCAAGAAATCGTCGTAGAGTTTATACCTCGAATCAGCGACGACGTTGGCGAGTTCGAGTGCAACGCGGAGGTTCCTGTAGAGAGTGCACAAAGTCAGACATTATATATAATATACGCATGATATCGGTATGGACGTACCCTGAAATGTGCTCCCTTGACGAGTACAACATGACATGTAGCCGAAGAATCAGCTCCGGCACATATATCTGTCTCACCCTCAACATCTCCAGGTGTCTCCGGTCTACTACAAATCGGCAGCGTCAATACAATAAAAAAAACCAAAATCAAGACATGCTACTGACCTCCTCCTTCATCCGCTTCGCGCCCAGGTAGCATCCAATCTTCCGTCAACAATTTCACGATCGCTCCATAACATTGTTCGATGAGTTCCTGTTTCAGAAGCGTTATGAGAAAGAGAACACCGGGGACCAAAATCGCGTGCGTCACTCAACCTTATAATCTCGCAACCACTCCGCCCTCGTATCTTTATTCATCAACGACACCTCCAACGAACGACACTCCGTTACGCGATCGAGAAGTTCCCAAATGTCGAGGAACTGTCGATAGTGAAGATACTCCGTCGCACGGTCTTCTGGCTCGTTGATCGCAGCGATTTCTGGTGGGAGCATGTCGAGCAGTTTTCGGGCGAGGTTGACACGCCCAGTGCCTGTCCAAACCACACTCAGGACGAACTCACCACAGCTTAGGGCGACGACGTACCGAGGAAATAGCGTAAGATGACTGTCGCCTGTTCGAGCGCTGTATCATAAGTGCTCTCCATAAACGTCGTCCATTCTATCGAACGGAGAAGTAACATCTCCGCATTCGAAGGTTCAGGTTGTAACGCGATAATCGACGGTAAGGGTCCCCTGAGTTGTGGAAGATTCTGTAGAATGCCAATGCATCCGCGGGATTGACCGAGTCAGCAGGATCAAATGGCCAAGTAAAAGACAGAACAAACGCACCTCGAACGCTTTTTCGATCGTCCGTTCAGCCGTGACGACAGCAACGGTGTCCACATCTAACCCGTGCTCGCGGGCCCGTGTCAAAGCCAGTCGTCGTTCCTTGATATCCGCCGAAAGATCGAGCGACGTGAGGAACATGGCGTAACGCTCTACAGCGTTATCACCTAAAGCACCGGCATACATCGCTATAAGTTCTCTTTGACCGGCAGCCTGAGTGGGACGATGGGACTCAGCCCCTTGGCTCACATAACGTGCTAGATAGGACTGACCTCTAACACCTGGAGATACGCTTCCAGGATGACCTGAGTCGCCAGAGGCGGTGTATGAATGTCGATCATTTGTAGAAAGAGACAAAGGTGGGCAAAGAAACGGGTCATAGTCGGGTATCTGTTGCACTGTTAGACAGAAACCACCGAAAATACAGTGGCAGAGCGCACTCGGATGAATCTGGGTCGTATATGCCATCTCTCAAGCCAGATGCAAAGGTTTCGAGCAACGGCTGTATGCGGTCGAGGATGATAGCGAGTTGAGATACGTGAAACGCATTATCCGCGGGAGGACTGTCCAAAGGTCAACGGGAGTTAAGGAAGGGGGTATATGATATGAATCTTACCCGTCCTCGACCACGACTCCACCCAGCGTTTCAAGCGCAGAAGTAACTTCTTTCTCCCATTCGACTTCCTCCTCTTCGTCTGCGTCATTCAGAGGAACCGGTGTCTCTTCTAGTGCTGCCAAACCGCCTTCCCAGAAACACCCCTTGAGCCTCGTCATTTCAGAACATTGCTTTTCTTCGCATAAAATGCTGATTTGGGCCCAAAGATGGTCCTCCCACGTGCGACACGCAGACTTGAGGACTGTAAACGTCTGTTGCGTAGGAGCAAGCGCTGCAAACACCACTCGTTCCGGATCAGAAAGGCTAGGCTGTAAGAAACACGTTAAAGACGAAAGGACTGAACCGCGACGGTGCAACGTAGTGAACTCACGTTGAGAGCAGCACGTATACAGGTCGACTTCCAGAGGCGTCGGCGTCGGTTCCCCTGCCATCCCTCAGCGTCGTCCTCGTCGTCCAACCCATCGTCACGCCGTTCGTTGGCTTTTACAACCACATCAATCCGTCATTCCATGCGAAAAAAAGGATATCGACAGCTTTACCTATTGCTCGCCACTGGAATAATAGCGATCCTCGAATACTAGCCGCTCTCCACGGCTGATGTGCTTTCCGACATAGTTCTACCGCGTCGTCTAGCCGGCCCGCTCGAATGAACGAATAGACAGCTTGCGCGAGTGATTTTTCGAATGCCTAACCGCGAGTCCGTGTTAGTCCGCACGGATCAATAACCCGGTATTAGAAAAATTGAAAGCGGAATGGCGTACCGCGTCATCGGCGGCGAGCGTCCTCCCGTCACCTCGATTAACAGCGTCGGGATCCATCTCTCTTACGAGACCCTCCCTCGTACCCGCACCCGTCCTCAATCCCTGCATCACGTTGTACTTTGTGAACTTCCAGTATCCCGTCGTAAGTTCGGGATGTTGAACCGCGGTCGCCGTCTCGTGCAGCCACTCCCGGACGACGACGAGTTCGGACAGGAGAGGCGAGGCGTACATGATGGCCTGTGCGAGCGTAACCGTGGGCGTGAATGGGTTCTGCGCGAGGAGGGTTTGGGGTTGGGGATGCGATACGGATTCCATTTTGCGTGCGCTTGCGATACGATACGATACGACCGGTGGAAGAAGGTCAGTGACGAAGTTCTTGGTGTATCGACGATGTGCACCTACGGCATCAAAGCCTGTAAGAGACCCCATGTACTGGCTTCCATACGCAGAGCGTCCAACTCTGCTTGAGAGACATCAGCCGACGCTGTGCGCTCGAGTTCCTCGATCCTAGACAATGTAAATGTCGTGAGTGAGCCAGTTGTGGACGCGAGCGGGACGAAAACACACTTGTCGCGACACAGTTGTCGCAGCCTCGGAGCGAAGCCAGCCGAGGGATCGAGCAGGGCTGAGAGGTCATCTTTGAGACCCTGGCATGTTGTGAGGACCTCCGCGCATGCTGCATACAGCGAGTCTGACATGTTACCGGTATCGAGACAAGCGCGTCAACGCGACTAACCACCGCCACTTGCACCATCTTTCAGCACTTCGTTCATGGAACATTTTCGAAGTTTGGCATGTACTAGAATCCACAATGGACAGTGCTGAATTCCATGCAGCGGTATGAAAAATCCACGGATTCATGACCAGCTCACTTATCCGACTTGCATAGGTCTACCATGTCGTACGACAGTACGTGCTGCTTCCTCTACTATGCATCCGTCTGGTCTACATGTCATCGGGACAGGATTCCTTACCAACGCGTCACTAGCTACGGTATGTAGCCATGTTACTACGTGCTGCTTCGTACGCCCTCTCGTTGCCATTACCCATGTTATTTCATCGTATGCGCGACTGTGTACTGACAAGTCTTTCACAGGTCATATCGCCAAACTGATCGGCATGCCCAGCTACTCCAGACACGTCGGTCAAGGTTAGTGTTCATACACATAACCTCGACCATCCCACTTATGCCCGTTTTCTTCGTGTAGCTCTCAAATTCCTCTCTGGCGACGTCGAACCTCCGGTACCATGGCAAAGAGTGGTATCCTCCGCAGGAACGATATCGTCACGTGGACCTGGGACGGACGGTGCACAGAGACAGCGGGACGTTCTCGAGGCAGAAGGTGTGGAGGTGGTGGTCGGAAGGACGGGAGAGTTGAGGGTGGACTTGGCGAGATGGGGATGGTTCCCTGCACCTGGTACGATCGATATTGGCCTTCTTCCACTTGCACCGGCTGGCGATGGTGCTGGCGTGTGAGACGGCGTTGTGATCGTACCACATACGTTCACCCTATTCTTATCTACTGTCAGGAGACTTACACGCCATATGTGCACTCTCCTTATCTCTGTACGACGACGACCTCGAAGCAATGCCCTGGGATCCCATTCGTCTAAATTCTGGTCGGTATCGCTCTGGGGTGTGTACAAGGCTATCCTCATCGTATCGTTAGGCCACTACATCCCAAGTATCGCGTTTGGAACGTGGACATTGGGCAACGGCAACGGTCCCGTCGACCAAATCGAACAAGCACTGGAGACAGGGTTCAACCACATCGGTGAGTACGCCCATAGACAGGGTCTGAGTCCGACATCGTTGAACGTTGAACTATGTACATAATGGATAGACACGGCCCAAGCCTATCGAAACGAGTTCGAGACAGGCACCGCGCTGCATGAAAGTGGACTGTCGCGGTCGGACGTGTTCGTCACCACCAAATACTCGGGTACGGACGGGCTGGGTATCCCCATCTCCATCCAGAACAGCTTAGACAACGTGAGACTGTTCTCGTTCTAACGACTCGGAGTTCGTTTGTCGACGTCGCTTCACTAATAGCTCGGCGTGGACTATGTCGACCTATACCTCATCCACTCTCCTCGTCTTGCCGTTCCGGATATCCCAACGGTATGGGCCCAGATGGAGAAAGTCCACGAAACGGGACTGGCCAAGTACGTGATCGTTTCTCAGCGTGTACGCGCAGGTGATGTTGACGTGATATGACTTGACCACACTCATCACGATCTGGCTTCACGCAGGAGTATCGGTGTCAGCAATTTCGATGCCAAGGATCTCGCTGTGTTGCTCGCATCCGCAAAGGTCAAGCCTGCAGTGAATCAGGTGGGTGCCATTCTTGTTGCCGCTCCAACGAGATCGAACCACTCCCCGTCCCGTACTAGATCCTGCTTCATCCATACGTATATCGCCGTCAGCGTCCCATCCTCGAATACGCTGCTGCGAATGGAATCGTCATCGAAGCTTACAGTGTGCTCACGTGGGTGACCACCTTCGTTCCAGCATAGATCAACTGCTTACCACCCACTTTACCCGGCAGCCCCATTACGAAGATGCCGGGTGGACCGCTAGATAAACCCCTGAACGAGATTGCTACGAAACTCGGTGCGACGACGGACCAAGTCTTGTTCGCGTGGGTCAAAGTGAAAGGCGCTGTGGTCGTCACGTGAGTCCCCGCCTTGGCAGTGATGAGCTGTGCCATGACATGCTCACCCGGCTCATGCAGCACGAGCTCCAAACAGTCGAGATTGGAGGGGTATCTTGCTGCGGGGGACATTGGTGAGTTTTTCCTTTTGGTGAAATCACGCGGGATGAGTATTTCATCTTTTGCATAGTCCTCTCAGCGGAGGATGTCGCTGCTATCGATGCTGCGGGTGAGTTGGGTGAGAAAAGTGCGTGTGTGTGGAGGAAACGGATTGGTGCTACTCTGTTTGGGGTCGGTGTATTGGCAGGCCTGTGTAGATATCTCAACGTGTTGTAAGCCTATGAGCGGTGTAATCCAGGAAATACCTGTTCACCACATACGACGCACGGACCTGCAGTGCCCCTCCTCAAGCCGGCTTGTGCTGCCAGCGAACATGAGGCGATGCTCGCAGTCACGAGGAGGGCACTCGATTGGTAAAATGCATCACCCGCAGTGTTGCTTGGCATTGACTTAAGCCTGCCACGGGTCTGCCAAGTCGCCATATTTCTTTCTCTTCTTCGTCCCCACTCAAGACACCCTCCGCCACGATGACCCCCGTCTTGCAGCAGCCCACCGCCAGTCTCATGCCCGCCCAATTCAGCGACTCGCCCTACCCATCAGACGAGAAATGCAGCGGAAACCATGCGTCCCAGTGTCAAATCGACTACTATAATAATAACTACGCCGACGAATCCCAAGCGCGTTGCCGGTGCTCGCAAGCCCAAGCCCGTTCGCACCGTGCATGTCACAAAGCACGGCTACGGAAGATGCTGGGTCCTATCCTACTCGTCCTCCTCGTTCTGGGGGCGGTCATTCTCGTATGGTGTATGACAGACGCGAACTTGTTCGAGACGGTGCTGGGAGGCAATGGCGATTCACTATCCCTAGTTAAGCGACAGTCGTCGTTCACGAGCAACAAGTGTACGTATCTCTCTGATTGATTGGGAGAGTCCGTCGTTAACGCTGGATTTGACTGGTGTCCTTCGCGTGTAGTGTATCTCATCATTATATTCGTGGGGCTGCTCCTGGTGGTGGTAGCAGCTATCATGCTTAGTTTCTGGTGCTGCAAAGGTAAGCCCCGCCACCTTCTCTATGGATGGAACGGACTGACCGAACCACGCGGACATGTAGGTGCATTCGAAAATCCGCTCTGCTGCCCGTGCTACTTGTGCGCATGTTGCGGCGGTCTCGGTAAGATCCTACTCTTCTTCCTATTTTGTTCCCTTATGCTCATATACATTGGCCCAAATTAGCTTGTTTGGAATGTATCGGGTGTGGGCTCTGTGCAGCTGGATTGGACGAAGCGATGTAATTCACCTCTGGCTCTCTTCCCAAATTATATCCTCGTAACATTACCCCCTTTTCACTTCTTTTCTTGGACACTCCCTTTTTTTTTAAAAAATTCTTAGTTCGATTCCCTCCACCTCCGTGCACCGTTTGAAGTTCGCGACTGTCAGACATAACGATGGTCACCTTGGGGCCTTTTATTTTAGCAGACCTAGCTAGGGAGGTCGTCCCACTCTTTGCCCCTCGTTCTTACGTGACGTATTGTAAGTCTTGATACCACACATACTCGTCGTTCGCGATGTCGCGTTATACCGACCACTGAGCCAACCATCTGGTACGATTCCCGTGCGGCGTGCATGATTTTTTGCGATCTCCGTGTCCGACGGTGCCTTTGTGGCGTCTGCCACCTCAGAAATGAGTATCAGTGTAACCATCGGTATTAGAGTTGCGGCGCGGAGTTTCTGCTCCGCCCCGAAGCGCAAGAAGCGCTCCGGGAAAGCAGCAGCAGCTACCCAATCGCATCGGTGCTCCTGCTTCATGGTCACTCCGGATCACTTCACGTGGGGGCGGTGAAACGGAGGTAGAATGAGCCACCTATCTCACAGAGAAGCGGGCAGAAGCGAAAGGGCCGGGGTGGTCGTCAGGGGCTTTCCGAGGGTCACTCACTGGGGTCATTCGTTTTTCGCTTGGTGTTGTCATCAGTATTTATCAATTTCGATCTCGGGACCGTCTATGATATCACGAGGTCAGAGATGAGAGAACATATGGGTTATGGAGGAACCGGTAAGATCCCGCATCAAAAATTTATTGTCCTTTTCAGGCAAGTTGGCAACGTGGGAAAAATGTCAGCAAAAACACACCTCAAACTTCCTCAAGCCATACCACCTGAACGCAGCATCGGAATTCCACAAAAATGATACCGTCTGGCTCTGATGGCTTCAGCGAATCCATCTAGGATTGACTGATTCACAAAATCTGAAAATTTGTGATTTTAGGTATTTGAGCTCTTGGGATTTCTCGGCACAGCTGTTAGTGTACTCACACTTGGTTCCCAGAGATGTGACGAGGAAAGCAAAGCTCCCCAGAAATACAATGGGCCGTCATATGGCTATCTCAGCTGCTTTCAGTTGAAAAGATCATGATGTGCCTGGAGTTGTCGATGCACACTGTCCAGCATATTATCTCTCATTTTCATATGCATGGCACCATCCCCAATCCAGGTGAGGAAAAGGACTTAGCAGAGAGAGAATGTATCAGGAACAGACATCTGTGGGATGTCGATATCGAGGTGCGAAGTCTTGCCCTTATCTAGATGGTGATCATCTCAACTGAACATCCATTATAATAAATGTCCAGTTTCTTCTAGGTACTATTCAGAAAGCCCCGGGCCTCTACTTAGATGAGCTGCAAGAGATGCTAGTGCAGTCTTGTGGTGTGGAGGTTTCACATACAACCATTTGGCAGTCGCTTCAGAGGGCTGGATTTACTATGAAGAAAGTGAGTCTAACCAATCTTCTATCTGAATCTCAATCATGCTGCTTTTAGATCACACGTGTTGCAGTGGAAAGGTCGTCACAAAAGCATCTCAAATACCTTGCTAGGATAGGGCAGTATGATGCGAGGCAGCTTGTATTTGTTGATGAGAGCTCTGTTGACCAGCAGACAACATATCATGGTCATGCATGGTCGATCCGGGGAACAAAAGCCCAGCGAAAGGCTTTTTTTGTGCATGGTCAGTGGTGAGTCTAGACTCTAGTCTTAGCTATGGTTGTCATTATCACTGATTATTCTGCAGTTTCTCTGTTCTCCCTGCGCTCTCACTCAACGATGGCATCATTCACTGTGATGTAGTCAAGGGATCATTTTGTACTGAAACATTCACTCAGTTTATCGACGGCCTTCTCAAGAACATGCAACCATATCCAGCACCGAAGTTGGTCATTGTGATGGACAACTGCAAGATTCATAAACATCCTGATATTCAGAGTATGATTGAGGCAAGGTAATGTTTTGTGCAGTCACTCCTATCGTCATCTGACCGTTTATGCTGACAGTAGAATGCGATGCAAATTTTTGCCTCCATATTCTCCCGACTTCAATCTGATCGAGCTCGCTTTTTCTGCCATGAAGTATCATCTGCGCAGGAATGGCGACTACACTTGAATGGCAATGACTCAGATGTCGGATGAGCAAGTATTCATTACACTACTGCGAGCTCTGTATACCATAATGCCTGCTGACACTTATGGATGGTTCGAATATTGTGGCTATGTGTAGTAGTACTCTATGTTGTTGTCTGCGTACCGGGTTTGGGTGAAATGGCAGGTATTTTTTGAAGCTGAGTTGTTATGTCTTGTGAAATTCAAAAGTGCTTGCCACTAAAATTGGTGTCTCAGGCTCACTCGACTCTGCCATCCATGGCCCCGAGAAAGCATCGAAGGGCCAACTCTGATGCTACAGAGCCAAGTAACTCTGTCCTTGTTACTCCTGCAAGTTCAATACCAGCCACTACAGGTAAGTGGCTACAAAAGTGACCTTCATACGTCTTTTGCTTACTTCCTGATGGTTGTAGTGAATACTCGTGCATGCTCAAACTGCTGCAATAGTAAAATATGCTGCGAGGTCCTTGCTGATGCTGTAGCATGTGTGAAATGCACCAAGTCTGGTAAGACTGACACCTGCATCATCCAGGAACGTCATCCATGCAAATGAGGCAATAGTGCACCTCCTGCCAGTGCTCAGGACATTGGGCATAGTATGGAGAAGAATACCCACAAACCTCCTCAAGCACGTAAATGAGCAAACTTGCAGGCTACTCAACCTGTGGCTCATGAGCCTAAACGTCAACAATCCACTCAGATTCATGCGCAGCCCATTCACAACCATCTTTTAGACTGGATACCCAAAGAAGAAGAAGAAGAAGAAGACGCACTTGCTCCTGTTCCCTCTACTGCCATGCTCCAAAGCACAGTGGAATTCTTTGAGGCATTATCCAATCATGGACCTGGAGTGGAGTCTGGGGCTTCAGACAGTGGGGGCGAGGAAGTAATCAACATTGACAACTGTAGCAGCTCTGATATACTCAGCTCTGAGTCTGAGGACAGCACCATAATTCAAGAAGTTCACTCAGGCCAGTCTCGGCCTCACACTGCTATCAAACCAGTACAACGCCCTGGCAAGTCAAAGGACACTACGTCGAAAGGGAGGGTAGCAACCAAATCAACAAGCTTGGATTATGATCCTGAAACATGTGGTATGCATTCCTTTATTGAACATATACATATTCTGACCCTCTCTGCCATCCAGCCTTCAACATCCAGTGTGCCATCTGTTTACCAGATGGGGGGAATTCCCCATTCAAGATATTGTCTATGGTAACCCTTGATGAGCTTTGTATCACAGTATCCGAGAAACTCCACCGCTTTCCGGGATTGATCTCTCTATGCTACCGGTTGGATAGTGACAAAGCAAAGTTTGGTGCCATGTCAATTCAGTCTGAAGAAGAACTTGACCTTTTCAAGGCACGTATGCGTACCCTCATCATACCACAGTGTCTCCCCAGTGGGAAGCTGTCAACATGCCCGTTGAAAGCCATCCTGGTTTTTTTTGAAGATGTGAGTACTGCAGATGCTAAAAATCCATCAACCACTAGTAGTGGCAGCAAAGCCGTAAGTTTTATTCCCTATACATCCTTGCTTTCTCTGATGTTATCTCAAGGCTGCACGTTCATCGCAGAAGCCATCATCATCTCCTAGTGGCATGTTGGAAGGGTCTAGTCACCACCAGAAGATCATCAAAGATCTCCAGAATCATTGGGGATGTGAGAAACATTCCAAAGGACCTGACCATCTGGTATACTGCTACTCTCCAAGTGGGGCAAGCGTTTGCTACCCGCTGACACACAGCAACATTTCTTACTGGGCCCTTGAAATTGTAAGTCGTTTCTTTACTCAGGTAAATTTATTTGTTGACATTTTGTAATTACAGATGGATGATAATAATGATGGAAGGGTAACAATCAACAGAAAACCCCATGGAGTGCCTTGCAACGAAGCGAGGCCACATACAGTGCCTCAAAAAAGTGTCCCAATGTTGGGTCATTCTGGAAAGATCTTGTTGTTGTGAGGGAACTACTAAGAATCAACTCATGGGCTTGCAGAGAGTATGAAAGTATTAGGTCTTGGCTTCACAATGACACCTTAGTCAGGTGATCTTGTTGGAATGGAAGCAAGATATGATTATTTCAAAACAGTGACTCATTGGGACACTTTTTTGAGCATGTGTCCAATGTATGGTTTTGGGATTCAGTATGCCCTCCTTCTGTTTGTTTGGTTGCACAAACAAAGCCTTACTGTGTCACATGATCTGACAAGTGGCTTACAAGTGTGTAAACAATGCCAAACATTGATTTTAGGCCATTAAGCCTGAGTCCTTTGCCACAACTCAAGAAATCATCTTTTGAGCTCATCAGGGTCAATCTCTCAGGGGAATCTCAGTAAATTTCTGTACATACCATATTATCATCCTCATGACACATTCTAAACACCATGAGTCTCTTCAGAATGCCACTGGAAGGCATCTATATGCTATTTTCCCTACCTGTGCCTGGGCTGTCCAGCCATTCATCAGTACTAGGACAGCCGAAAACGTCAAGGAGGTCAATATATCTCTTCTGGATATGAAGAACAACTCCATCCCTTCCCAATCCATGTATAAAAACCAAAAGGAAGCTGACAAAAATCCTGGGGTGAAGCAAAGACCTCATTTTCAGTGAAAGCATGATATGAGAGTTGACTAGATTGTGCCCTGGGTTGACTTGTGAATGACTGGGCATGGGTCATTGGGTCATCAGTGGCCAGGGGATATATGCAGGGTCAGGTGGAAGGAAAAAAATCTGCACCTTTGCTGCTGAGTGGCCTATCCCTCCAATACACCTGGAGCATAAAGAAGGATTGTGCTCCACTGCAGTGTTTGTGTCAGTTTCCTTTTGGTACAGGTGCATGGGTTGGGAAGGGATGGGGTTGTTCTTCATATCCAGAAGAGATATATTGACCTCCTTGACGTTTTCGGCTGTCCTAGTACTGATGAATGGCTGGACAGCCCAGGCACAGGTAGGGAAAATAGCATATAGATGCCTTCCAGTGGCATTCTGAAGAGACTCATGGTGTTTAGAATGTGTCATGAGGATGATAATATGGTATGTACAGAAATTTACTGAGATTCCCCTGAGAGATTGACCCTGATGAGCTCAAAAGATGATTTCTTGAGTTGTGGCAAAGGACTCAGGCTTAATGGCCTAAAATCAATGTTTGGCATTGTTTACACACTTGTAAGCCACTTGTCAGATCATGTGACACAGTAAGGCTTTGTTTGTGCAACCAAACAAACAGAAGGAGGGCATACTGAATCCCAAAACCATACATTGGACACATGCTCAAAAAAGTGTCCCAATGAGTCACTGTTTTGAAATAATCATATCTTGCTTCCATTCCAACAAGATCACCTGACTAAGGTGTCATTGTGAAGCCAAGACCTAATACTTTCATACTCTCTGCAAGCCCATGAGTTGATTCTTAGTAGTTCCCTCACAACAACAAGATCTTTCCAGAATGACCCAACATTGGGACACTTTTTTGAGGCACTGTACATGATCTTCAGTTCCTCCCATGCCAGTTGACCATTCCGTTCCATTGTTGCCATATCCAAGCTACCCACCACCGTTTTTTGTCTTGCCGCCATGGGGTCCACTGAGCTTTCATGGGGGAAACTATGCACCCATATGGCCAACCAACACTCCACCCCAGACCCCCTTCGACGCACCGCCCTCCAGCTCGTCCACATCTGTGGCTGACATTCCAAATGTCATCGACTGGTTCGCATATCTTGATCGGCACGAACAGCAAAACAAAGACAGAATTATGTTCTCACCATTCAGGATGATGCTATGGGAGAAAGGATTCATCCAGATCTCTCAGCTGTCACCTGATTTTGTCAAGCTGTCTGATTTACAGGATTGGCTTA
Source organism: Pisolithus microcarpus (assembly GCA_024613185.1). Taxonomy (NCBI): domain Eukaryota; kingdom Fungi; phylum Basidiomycota; class Agaricomycetes; order Boletales; family Pisolithaceae; genus Pisolithus; species Pisolithus microcarpus. The sequence goes on along the minus strand of JANFAI010000069.1, from coordinate 67,011 downwards.
GAGTTGATGTGGGTACTGCTATCCTCATCATGCAATATGCGAAGGAAGATCTGGAGGTGGTAAAGTTGGGGTGGTGGATTCTTCCCAAGGATACTTAGACTACATCCAACTTGTAACTCTCTACCAACTGTGGCAGAATCAGTATTCTTTTTGTCTTGTTGAATACATGAAATTTGTGAAGTCATCAAGATTTCATGTTGTCTCGTGTTGTGATTTCTTCCACTCACACCACAACGTCATGCTGCAACTCACCACCGTACTCGTCATTGGAGAATCAAGGAGCACTAGCAATGTGTGGGAGGTTATCTGTAAGCTGTTATATTCTAAGTCTGTGATCACTGACGACTGATTTTATTTCCACAGCTCTTTGGGCGGTATGGATAACTCTGGCCACAAATATACTACTATTGGCATGGTGAAGACAGTCATTGGTGCCATCGTCGACATGCAGTTTGAGTCTGACGTGCTTCCACCCATCCTAAACACCCTCGAAGTCCAGGTCCACAGTGGTCGCCTTGTTCTTGAGGTTGCATCACACCTCGGGGAGAACACTGTTCGTACCATTGCTATGGATGGTACGGAAGGTTTGGTGCGCAGTCAGAAGGTAGTTGATACTGGAGCACCTATACAAATCCCAGTCAGCAAAGCTACTCTGGGTCATATCATGAACATCATCAGTGAGCCCATTGACGAGCGTGAACCAATCAAAGGCGTCAAGCTCTCCCCCGTTCACGCTGACCCCCCTGCGTTTGTAGACCAATCGACAACCACAGAGGTTCTTGAGACTGGTATCAAGGTCACCAACCTCTTGGCTCCTTATGCCCATGGTGGAAAGATCAGTCTCTTTGGTGGTGCTGGCATTGGGAAGACTGTCTTGATCCAAGAACTGATCAACATTGCAAAAGCCCACAGTGGTTTCTCCATTTTCTGCGGCAGGTTTCTTTTCTCGTAAATGTGTGCATCCTGTCTCACTTTTTTTTGTAGGGGTCGGTGAGTGCACTCGTGAGGGTAATGATCTGTACCACGAAATGATTGAAACTGGTGTCATCAACTTGGAAGGCGATTCCAACATTGCCTTGGTTTTCGGTCAGATGAACGAGCCTCTGGGCGCTCGTGCCCATGTAGCCTTGACAGGTCTTACTATCGCTGAGTACTTCCAGGACAAGGAGGGTCAAGACATGCTGCTTTTCACTGATAAGAAATTCCTCTTTACCCAGGTTGGTTCTGAGGTGTCTGCTTTACTCAGTCATATTCCCTCTGCTGTCAGTTACCAACCCACACTCTCCATGGACATGGGTGGCATGTATGTGTGATGTCATTTGTTCTATTTAGTTTTTACTCATTTTCACCAAGGCAGGAGTGCACTACAACAACCAAGAAGGGTTCGATCACATCTGTGCAAGCAGTCTATGTCCCAGCTGATGACTTGACAGATCCTGCCCTGGCGACTACGTTCACTCATTTGGATGCTGCCACTGTCTTGTCTCGTAGTATCGCCAAACTAGGAATTTACCCTGCTGTGGATCCCCTTGATTCAAAGTCCCATATGCTCAACCCACGTATCGTTGGCCAAGAGCACTATGAGGTTGCCACCACACTGGTCCAGAAGATTCTTCAGGACTACAGATCCCTTCAGGATATCATCGCCATCTTGGGTATGGGCGAGTTGTTGGAAGAAGACAAATTGACTGTGTATGACCACGCTCGTGTCAGAGTTCTTTTCCTCATTTCTAGGTTGAGTGAGCATGTAAAATCCAACATTTCATGTCTCAACCCTTCGAAGTTGCTCTGGTTTTCACTGGCTACAAGGGCAAGCTTGTTCCTCCAAAGGATACCATCCAGTCATTCAAGATTTTATCTAGCACACATGACAACTTCCCTGAGGCTGCTCTCTACATGGTGAGTAGCTATTGGAATAGGCACGGGTGTCGGATATGCTTCAGGCTAACATGTTTGAGGGCATCACCTAGGTAATGGCTGAACAACATGCAAAAGAGATGCACGGTGGCCAGAAATGGTCTTAGATACTCAATGTCCTATGTTTTTTATGGATGATGATGCTTCAGTTGTTGGTTGGAAATTCCGAGTATGATGCTCTTAGTACTGTTCATTACTCTTACGGAGATGGGGGTGACGCTGTGAGTAGTGAATACGATTGATGGGAATTGCAAGCTGTTTCTATGTGGAAGAAATACCTCCCAGCACACTACCGGGACAAATCCCGAAGACCTCGGAAATTTGAAAACACACAAAACATGTTTTCCCACCTTCGGTCCCATCGGAAAACATTCTCTAGTGCTCTCGGACTCAGAAAATATTTTTTTTATCGAGTTCCGATGATGCGTTGAGGAAACATTCACCGACCGAAGTTGAGGCATATTTTTGCTGACATTTTTCCCACGTTGCCAACTTGCCTGAAAAGGACAATAACATAAACGAACAACAGACGAAGATTTTCCGACGTGCGCACCGCCAACTCGGCGCTCTTACCGTGTTTTATCGGCTACGATGGCAAAGAATCGACGAAGGCCGAGTACTCCGAAGCGTTTATCCCGAGCTCACCTTTCCGAAGTCCAAGCGTTCGAGAGTAGGGTAAGTTTGGAGCACCGACAGTTCCACGGTGGATGGACCCATTCGAAGTCGAGGGACAGGCATCTCACCTGTCGAACCTAACGACTCATGGTGCCTCGGAGGACCACCCGGGAGTCATTGATCATTTATCATCTCTGAGATGTATCACTCCGACTGGTTGGGAGAGCTGTGCCTTTGAGAGGTGGTCAGAGGACGATAGATCATCCACAACGCGATTATTCCACCAGTGCATTCTTTTTTTTGTTTTCGGTCGAAAGTCAACGCTGGAAAAACGTCCCGGTGTTCGTTGAATTTCTCCACGGAGACTCCAGAATACGTAGCCAGCTTGAAGGCATTCCATTTCCGTAGGACAACCCGATCCAAATTTCCATGGGTGCTGAGTCGATCCTTTTTCCGTGCTATGTTCCACGATATGTTTGTTCATACACGGTTGATAGCTAACATGTTGATGAATAAACTGACTTAGTGGCGGCTAGTAAGCGATATCCAACTTGCAATTTCCACTTGCAATATTCGCAGTATAGGGGTTGTCAGCAGTACATGTTGTCGACACGCCCGCGTACAGCAGGGCCGCGAGTCGTCGGAACAGAGAGTGGTGGACTCCTCACGAGATATTAGGTGTGCGATAGCGGGCCAGACGTGCAGCACGAGGAAAAATAGCAAGCACGGTCTTGAGGCCGCCAACCATCCAACTCGGTGTGCGTGCAAGAAACTTCGGCTGTAATTACATACAGGTGGGTCACACCCACAACCATACCGCCACCAGCTTGAGGCTTCGGATTTGAACACTCCCAGTGATATTGGCTTCGCAGAACATAATTGGGCGTGGCTTATAGATCTCCTGGCATGCCGGGGCTCGTCTTCGACTTGCTGGCAGTTCCAGTCTCGCTGTCTCTGCGCCGTCCGCGCTCGTCACTGCGTTCATTTCACTTTGCCTACTCGAGCTCCATCGCCACCCCGACCCGTTGGCCGCCTCGTCGCTCGTTCTCTGTCGTGACACATTGTCGTAACGACCTATTTAACTACACGTCAGGGCGGTGGATGTGAGTCCCATACATGTTATTCTATGAGGTATCCGTAGTGTAACCTGTTCAGTATCAACGATGCCCTTCGCCACGCAGAGCGCAGACGTGTCTTCAACGTCGACGGGCTACGTCGACTTGCAGCGGAGTCCGTCGGTCGGAGTCCCGATGATATGGTCGACCTGAGAAAACATGCCGAGGGTGGGCTCAACCGTATCTTCCTCATCACCATGCGCGATGGCTTCCGAATGGTGGCGCGTATCCCGTACCCAGCTGCGATTCTAAAGTACTTCACTGTCGCTAGTGAAGTGGCTACTATGGCCTTACTCCGTTCCTCGGGCCTGCCCATACCTGAGGTATACGGATACTCGCCTGCACCGGACAATGTGGCAGAGACCGAGTACATATTTATGGAATTCGTGGAAGGCACTAATTTGGGCCACGAATGGTTTGGCCTAGAGGAAGGGGACATCATTTCGATCTCGCGCCAACTCGCTGAACTCGAGTCGAAGATGATGTCGATTGCTTTCCCGGCTGGCGGAAGCCTGTACTATACAAAAGACTTGGAGAAGGTGGCCGGGAGGCCGGGCGTCCCGCTAGATGACAAGCGTTTCTGCGTTGGTCCAGATATAAGCCTACCTCTGTGGTTTGGCGGGAGATCACAGCTCGATGTAGATCGAGGGCCATGTATGTAGGCCGCTCTCTTCCTTTTTTCAAACTACTCTCTTTTAAACTAAACCGATGTCTATAGACGAAAATGCTGAGGCAGCGCTCGTAAGAGGAGCCGAAAAGGAACTAACTTATCTGAAGCAGTTCGGTTGACCTCTGTTGCCGTTTCAGCGCACAAGGAGGAAAGGTTACCATTACCAGGAGCAGCCGCCGTCGGATCACGTCGAGAACCTCGACCGCTATCTGCTCATCGCGTCGTCGCTCATCCCCAGAAACCCGGCCCTCAGCCATTTCCGCATCCGCCATCCCGACCTCCGGCCGCAAAATATCATTGTTTCCGAGTCGCCTGACTCTGACTTGCGTGTCGTCGGCCTGATCGACTGGCAATACACCTCGATCCTACCCCTATTTCTCCTTGGCGATATACCCCAATCGCTACAAAACCTAGGTGATCCTATCTCACACCGTATGACGCGCTTTGCGCTACCGGAGAATTTGGACGACTTGGACGAAACCGAGCAAAGCCAAGAGAGGGAACTCTACCGTCGCCGCCTCGTCCATTACCACTACGTCAAAAACACGGAGAAGTACAACGAGCTTCTTTACCCGGCATTTATAGACCCCGCGGGCGGGCTCCGTCGCCGCCTCTTCCGCTATGCCAGTGACCCGTGGGAAGGCGAAACCCTTGCGCTAAAGGTTGCATTAATACAAGCAACGGAGAACTGGGAGACACTTACGGGGGAAGGCCTGCCTTGTCCTGTTGTGTTCGATGCCGAGGACGTATGCGCGACGATGAAGCTGGATGCAAAACAGAGCGAAGCGGACGATACTCTAGAAGAGGCGTATGAAAACTTGTTCTGTTTCGGGCCGGAGGGGTGGGTGCCTACCGAGCTCTACGAGGTGGCCATGGCACGCAGCAAGCGAATGAAGGAGAATGCATTGGCGGCGGCCAGTCCGGAGGAACGGGCTCAGATCGCGGCGCACTGGCCCTTTGACGACATGGACGAGATGGAATACGATTAATGAATCGAGCTAGATTTTCCGTGGTGTTGTATCGTATTTGCTGTACTAAATGGCCGGCTGGTCTCCCGTAGCAAGCCCCACTCTCCCACTAGCCCTTCCCATCTCGTTCCATGCAGGAGCGAAGTAATATCAACAGGAAAGTAGCCTGTAAAGGAGGAGTCCGTCGACGCCGCTGTCCTTTCAGCCTCAGCCTCCTGAACAGGCATCTTCATTTCCAACACATTTGTTTATGATCCTTCGGGCTAGCCGTGGCAAATGCATCTACAAAGTGCATATTCCATCAGTGCATTCTTGTTTTTGTCGAAAGTTCACGTCGAAACAATCTCCTAATGCTCATTCGATCAATTGAAAACTTGTCATAGGACAAACCGATCCAGGCTCGCATGGTGTCGAGTGGAGCCATTTCTGTGCTAGACGTGACACGATATAATGGAGCTCCCGCAACTCGCTGGCAGGTAATGTCGATTGGCACGAGTATGGTGGCTAAATGCTGACTGACAATTCCCGTCCGCAATATCTGCGCTATCTGCCAACGCGCCGTGAAGCGAGTCATCGGAAAGCGGGGCGGTTAGGCTCCTCACGAGATATTAAATGTGCGATAGATCTGGGCCAGGCCTACAGAATAGCAAGCACTGGCTTGTGTCGACCAATCATACTCGTGAGCGAGAAAAGCAGCTTTTCATGATCAAGCTCAGGCTCGAATTCAGCGATTACGCGTGGGTCACAGCTGAACCCACTAGTTCGAAACGCTTCACCTCTAGAAACTCCCGTAATATTGACCTGCAAAGCACACTGTACCCGTGGACGGTGGGGAGCTTATATATTGCTCAACACTCGAACAAGCAAACATCAATTGCAAGAACAATGGATCTTGTAAGCTGCAAGAGCTACGCTGAGAGTAACAAACCTGTATAAATAACACCCGTATCTTTCCCTTTGCCCGGTAGCGCACTACTATATTAGCAAGATCTCAAGGCAAAGGTGCTGATGAAACGAGAGAAATGCATATGGTGTTCCTTCAGGCTATTAGCAGACTCTTCTGCACCGAGCAAGAAGACCATTCTTTTTTTTTTTTGTCTCGCGGATTTCATCCGTAACAGTTAGTCGTGCACCTGGGAAGAGCTGGGATTTGCCCTCGCTGACCACAGAAACAGACCCAGCTACATCTTAAGAGCGACGTTTGTGCCGTTCGACTGACAAATCTTGACGATGTACGAAAACCCAAGGACTAAAAGACTAGTCGTCTGGATATGGTTGACAACTTGTGGTCTGTGTGATACTGCTAGTGCTGGCAGAAGTCAACGCGAGTTGCTGGGAGTCTCAAGTTAGCACGGTGTCGTCTGAGCATCAATTACCTGAGATAACGTAGTAATTCCCTAGCAATGTGGGACCACACCATCGTGTCAGGAGATTCGGGAAGTTCATAAACATGCGCGAGTGAAGAGGGCAACAGTCATAGGTAGATGATTGTGTGATCGTACCTAGGAGTTCTGAAAATATTTTTGAGAGGCTCAAGAGTCCAGAAAAGTGGAGTTGGACAGCCACAGAGGCACCGTAGCACATTTGGAGCACGATACTCCGTCAGGCATATCGTCCCAATTTTCCGGTCTACTTTGTTGTCCGGTCGTGTTGTGTGGAACCTGGATGCTATGGTGGACTCGTTTCAGAAATGTGACAAAGCTTATCTGGGATATATCCAGCGTCCATTCCTTCAGTCATGGGGCAAGTAATGCAGACTGTGCGGCTTATTTCCTGTTCATGGACTTCCTTTTCTTGTGCGTCGGTGAATTTGCGGTGTATTCACCATTACTTGAAACGTTGATAGGTCCTACTTTGGACGTACCTGCAATGGTCTCGGCGAGCCGGCAGTGAGACTTCCGGACTCTCCATGCCGCTGCGCTGGTACCCGGTTACTACGGCGGTATATGGTATACGCCGACTCACCAACTTTTTCCGCGCACTGCTTGGTATGGGACATACGGCGGTCACTCCATTATTACCTTATCCAACGTGTTGGGTCGGTGGCCTCGGCATCTCTCATATTAGCACCAGGAACTATGCGGCCTGGAACTGGACGTGGTGTTAGAAGACCGAAGGTTCACTCCCCAATCTTTGGCTTGGGTCAGTGTGCCATGACAACTCCCGCGGTATCACCTGGATCCTAAAGTTCGTGAAGCTCATGGAAGAGTACCAAGTTGCGTGCGCGATATTGCATCGGTCGTACAATTTCCGTCGTACGTACGTGCCGGCGACCTGCGCGGAAGTCCACAAAAAAACTGACGAGAAGACGACGCGAAACGTCTTTCCATGCAATCCGAGGGTTCAGTGCTGTTGAAGGAAACGCTGAGGTCTTTTCTTTTGAGTTGCTCTGTGATAATAGGGGAGCCACCTTACATAAGCAGTCGCTGTGTCCAAACTCAGACGATCGCGGAGCACAAAGATCATCGCACTAACCACCATCGCAGGTTCGCCAAGACACCAGGGCGTGTCGGTGTGCCACTGCAATTTACTAGGAGGAGTTGAAAAGTCATGCAAGATCAGTTAGACCAATGCCAGAGTCAAGTACGACAATACCCATACGAGTAACCTGCTCTACCACGTCAAGACAACCTCGGTTTAGATGCGGCTGTTGAACGTCAATAACGGGGCAACAAGAGCACACCTGGAGGTCGAAGCCGACTTGCTGAGCCGACGTTCGTTGAAGAGCAGGCTGACTCTTGAATCACGTCGGTCTTTTCGCGTTGCCCATTGGCACGAACTTGGAGTAGGTTGGACGACACATTTCGGCGGTGCGTTGCGTGCGTAGGCATTGGCCGAGCCCCAGCAGTGCAAAGACATAGCCCACGTTTGGCGTTTGGCAGCGCTGATAACTGAACAAGCGACACCACGCCATACGCCCCGCCGCTCTCGCCCGCATGTCGCATACTCCACTATCTCCATCTAAGACACGAACGGACTCGATAAACACCGCCGTTGTTGCCTCGCGGGACGGAACCGTGATAGGTACACCGCGCAAACAGCAACGGCTGGGACCAGTTGCCAAACCTCAGCAGTGTTTCTGCCTCTCTTGCAACATTGGCAAGTGGAGCCTCGCTTGGGCCGCGCACTCCCTGTGCCCAGTACGTAACCCTTTGAAGCGCTACCATTTCCTTTCACTTGGCGCCAAGTTCAATTCAGATCTCGCTTTCTGCTCGCGTGCGTACATGTCAGGATAAAAGTAACCAACAATAGAACGGGTCCGCGACACAAATCGATCCAGCTCAGATTGGTTCAACTTCCATATTTGTACGTCATTGGCAGTAGCACTGCCTACAATCGCTCCACATAAGGGTCGTAATGCAGTAAACCAATACACCCGACTAGAAGCCGCATCATTTTTACATTTTGCTATTAGTTGACATGATGGCAAGTGCGCACAATCTCTGACGTGACTACCATGCTCGGTTACACAGATCTTCAGGGTAATGAGGCGGACCGCATTTCACCCGCCATCACGCTAAACTAATATGCTGTGAATCCATGTGCTGAACGGCAGGAACTTTCCGTTGGCAAGCGATTTGTCTTTGACATTCTGACTCGCGGTGCAATCATGCCATTAAAGTGTCTCCAACTGCTTACAACGGTCAGGAGGAACTGGCAGTGCTTAATAAATCCTTCAAAAGCTGCTGGAGTTAACGAGGCCTGTAGTCTCTGCTCCTACTTCTCATCCCTTTGATCCTACCGCTACAGTCTACGACAACATGGTTTACATTCATCCCACCCATGAGCGGATTGACGCAATCAGCAACCTCAAGAAACGGCAACTCGACCTTTCGCGCCACCTTTCGGTGGAAGCTAAGGCCCGCCTCCCCAACCCAATCAAGGCCATCTGGAAGGCAGCACAGGTCAAGCCGGGAACCATTAACATGGGCAATGGTGCGTGGATAAGTCAATGGGATGCCATATTTTGTTCAGCCGTAGTGTTTAGGAGACCCACATCATACGTTGTACCCAGTGTGCGAGATGAACTTCGTTGTACCCTCCATAAGCGAAGCAGACCCAGTGCAAGCCTGGAAGGCAGGCACCGGTGATCAGCAGATCATTGCATCGTACAAGGACGAGCCGTGTGCATTGAGCCTGCGGACTGCCCTTGCTTACGGTGCTGGTGCTGGCCTCAAGCATGTCCGGGACGCCCTTGCGGAATTGACTGACCGCATTCACGCACCTCCGAAACACACCGTTTCACTTAGTCTCGGCAATGCTGACGCTTTGACAAAATGCTTCCGCCTTCTCGGTGACCCAGGCGATTCATTCCTTTGCGAAGAATTTACCTTCTCCGCCATGACCAACGCAGCTCTTCCTTTGGGTATCAAGTGGGTCCCTATTCGGATGGACAAGGATGGCCTTATACCCTCCGAAATGGAAAAAATCCTATCCAACTGGGATGAAACCTTGCAAGGCAAGCGACCGCATGTCCTGTACACGATTCCGTGAGTTTTCTTTTCCTTAATAACGTTTTTCCTACTCTGAACCTAACCCCACAGGTGTTCCCAAAACCCTACTGGAAGCACACTTCCGGCAGAGAGACGCCGTCAGATATACGATCTAGCACACGAATATGATATCATCATCTTAGAAGACGATCCATACTTCTTCCTCCAGTACGATCTCGGCATCCAAACAACTACCATTGAATCGCATGGATACACTCGTGCTATGGCTGACGTCCTACCTCGTTCCTTCTTATCAATGGATTATGACGGGCGTGTGATGCGGTTAGATAGGTACGCCGCACTTACCTCAAACTCGTCCGTAATCTAATCTTCTAAAAGTTTCAGCAAAATTCTCGCGCCCGGCATGCGGCTCGGCTGGGTCACTTGCAACGACTTCTTTGCCGAGAAGCTGGATATGTTGACGGATTCGTCTTCTCAACACCCTCACGGATTAGGTCAAGCTTTCATCTCTGAGCTCTTGGGAGGCGAAGGATGGGGCGTCGACGGCTTTATGAAATGGGTGTCCTCCCTCTGTCGCGAGTACGAACGTCGCCGCAACTTATTTATGGACGTGTTCCGACGGGAAGTGGAGGGTTTGGGTTTAGCTTCTGCCGAAACGCCCAAGTCTGGCATGTTCGTTTGGATCAAGATTAACCTGGAGCGCCACCCACGATACAGGAAGTTTGTCAAGTCTGACAAACCTGGCGTGCCGGTCACCAACACTGCGGACTTAATGGCTGATCTGTTCCGAAAGCTTCTAGATTGCGGTCTCGTTATGATGCCAGCGTCGACCTTCGCTATTATGGATCAGACCGGGCTAGTTTCTACCGACAGCCACATCAGTGATGTGAGTAGATTAATTTTCTCTTCGGGTCCCAGATCACTTACTGTAACGACGTTTCATTCCCATAGCGAGTTAACTTTTTCAGGGCAACGTTCGTTGGTACCGATGAGGTTATCGAGGATGGTCTCAAGATATTCGCTCACGGCCTCGAGGACTTCTTCTGCTACTAAACTTTTTTTGGTCCCTGAGGGCCCGGGTGTACGTTAGATCGCAGGGTGTTCCATGGTTTCACATCGTACTTATCTGTTTCTGATTATCGGTTTGGGGGTAACGGGGATTCAGCCATCCATATGCATACATTACTTTTGCGTTATTTATCTTTTGCTATATGTACTAGATATATGCACTTACTATAGGACTAGCAGGTAGATATGATCGTTCGCTTATGAGAATGTTGTTTTCGTTCGCATTGCCACGCGGTTCTAGCTTGAGATAACAATCCATCTTAACAACAGCATTCATGGTCATTGCACTATTCCAAGAACGTGATGGCTGCTGGCATCGACTACACGTTGAAAACGGCCCTTCAGGGAACGTGTCATGGTGTGGTTTCCCCGAGGTATTGTGACATTTCGACTCTTATTCGGAGTATCCGACCATACTCAACTAGGACACGATTTTATACCGAATCATTATGACTTCGACGGTTCGGCAGAAAAAGCAAAGTTCCCCTATCTTCAATAGGTTAGCAATCCGACACGCGCACCGGTTCTGCCGATAGATACGACGGCCTCCAAGCCGTACGACATTCCGGATTCCCGTTGCTGCCCACTCGCGAGCAGCGTGTGAGATTACCCCTAATACGATAACGATATCCCTCGTCGCGGACGTTACACATATGGGCGTCTCGAATCGTGGCGCGGGTCAACCAACCATTGCCACATGTGTTCTTGCCTACACTCGGTGAACCCATCTGTGCGTCAGAGTATAGTCAGTCTGCAAGCCAACTATCTGTGCACACTCCACCTGGTGATCTCTCTCTCGCCATGTTCACTCCTACGCCTGCTGATGTGGACTTGATCTCCGAGCGCCGGTGGGCTCAACCAACGGTTCAGATACTCGCAGTGGTATACTTGGCAGGCTGAGTTCTTCCGAAGTTGACGTTCTTGCATAGCTCACCTGCTTTGTACCCCGGTACCTGATGGTTATCACGACCGATGATACTTAGAAACCCACCGACTTCGAGCGCTTTATTGACAGGCGGTTCCGAGGGCAACCTAAGATACTGCAGACGTGCTTCAAGCCACCCGGCGTGAGTGCTGCTTGGACTCTGTAATCCCCCCCCGCGACGCATGGTAAGCTTGTCTCAACCACCGTGTGCTGCTATATTCTGCTTCATGATTGATGGGCTACCTTCTTCGCTGCTAATCTCACAGTCATCGCCTCATTTGCTCTGGCTTCGTCATCCCGCCCTGTCCCGCTTTCCCGAAAATATTGCGATCTACGTGGTCATTTACTAATTCAGTCTACGCTTTTAATGGGATTTTTGGCGGGCTAGCTTACGGGCCATGGTAACAAGACTGTTGCCATAAACATTGTTTGCGGGGTCAGGGGTGATCGTCCTCACATTTGATTGATCCAAAACAATTACAGGGTTTAAACGTGCAGCGGAATGAGCTTAATGGTGCGTGCGTCGATCTCCTGCGGCGCAGTTGTGCAGTTTTGGCTCAGTTATGACGATCTGCTTCATTCATGCCGAATCTACTAATCACCCTGATCTTCCTACAACAGCGCAAAAGGTTCGTCACGTTTTCTGCCGTGTAACCAGTTTGATATAAACTTGATGGGCCGCAATTATTTCAACCCGCAGCCCCAGGTCGCATATCAATTGCGGTCTCATTAATTGTTGCATTCCCCTGGCCTTACCTACTTGACAATATTCTGACAGCCGGTTGCGTCAGGGACGTCGGAAATGCCTGAAGCTATGCGTTCAATGGTCGCTGTTACCATTCCCCTCTAAACCCTACCGCCAAGCTGATCATCAAGTAGAGCGTACGTACGTACCATTGATATCTAATGACCATCCCTGAGTTTTGAGGATTAAATCAACATATTCTCAGAATACTAAGCAGACGAGGTTCACGGGACTGAGCATGAACACGTTGCAAAGTACGAAAGGTAATACATTCAATATACACTGTCTATATGAGCGTCTCATGGTACAATAACAGGTCGGACGTGTGCTGATCGCGTTAAAATTTCCTGCAAAGCAGCACGGACAGCATCTATATCCTCCATATTCACTGGTTTGACTTCCTTTGGACCTTCAAACGCTCCACTGTCGATCTTCGATGACAACTCGTCCAGGAACGCTTTGATCTCGTTCGAGTCGAGCATACTCGACTTCATTCCTTTCATGGACAAAGCTTTCGTGTAGAAGGTACGCATATTGATGGGGAACAACCCATCCTTTGCGTGTGCAGCCATCACCACGACCCTTCCAGTTCCCACTGGCGTCATAGTGAAGAGAGCATCGTTGAAAGGTGTTTCGTAGCCTGCACAATCTAACAAGACGTCGATTTTATTTTGCAGGCCTTCTTTTGCGATGGCTTCGCGGATGGCAGTGCCAGAGGTGAGTTGGATAGGCGTCACGTAGCTTGGTGGTGTGACGTTCGCAAGTGAGCTATACGTTCCAAAAATGCGGGCACCCCGATCCTTGCACAACTGGGCTGCAGCAGAGCCAATACCTCCACGAGCACCTGCAAAATATTCAAGACCTTAATTAGTTGAATATACGTAAAGATGGCTCAGCGGCTTCACCGATGATAATCACGTTGTCACCCTTCTTGATATTCGCGAGCGTATCTACCGTTATCCAAGCGCAGAGCCAGGGGAGCGTCATGCTAGCTGCTTCAGTGTGACCTAGCGTCTTTGGCTTCCGACTTAGAGCCATCACGGGTACCTTGACGAACCTGTGCGCGACTATGAGCATCGATTCGAAAAGCGTCGTGGTATAATAGAAGCTTCATTGTGACAAACTTACTCTGCGAATGTTCCATCAGATGTGAAGCCTCGATCGCTTCCGGTTCCCCACACATCTGCACCTGTCCATTCCTGAAGGGTGATGCCTGCGTGATCTAGTGCTTCAACGACTTCTCCTGAGAAGTCTCTTCCAGGTGTGCGTGGGGTGGTTACGAAAGGAAGTATGCCAAGGACTGCTGCAGCATCAGACTAACACCACTGTCAGCCAGCCATTGGAGCTGGAGTGAAGATGGAAATCGACGAACGCCATTAATGCCCGCGGCTCTAACGCGAACGAGAGCCTCCCCAGGTGCCAGAGATGGTTTGTCTATCTGGACGAGCGAGAGATTGTCCAATGAACCGGTTTTTTCGAACCTCAGTGCCTGCATGGCGAGATGGCGATAGCTGGAATACCTGGACACCCGAAAGGTCGATGCGAGTCTCCCAAGCATAAGTCGCGCACACTCACCTGGCTGGGTGAAAAGTAAATGGATCCAAGATGGTAGGAGTCGGAGATCACAGAAGACAGCGAATGAAACACATCGGACACGCACCGATGCGACCGAACATCATCGCCCCACTTACCAGCGCAAAACCGTTCGTTCTACCAGCGCAATCTGACCTTACTACTTAGACAATCGTGCTGTCACAGGGATGTCGAATGCACATGGCTGCCTCACCAAGCATTCTAACCTACTAAGACGATGATCATATTAAGGCAATTAAACCAGATAAACAGCCCAGCCAGCTATTTTTTCACCGTCCAATGCCATCCAAATTCCGACCCTGTGCAAAGCGACCCAGTCACGTGCAAGTGAACTGGTTTACCATTGCGTATGGGTTACCATGTCGGGGGATATACCGGTCCTACAAACCACATAGTCCATCTCCGTAAGTTCTCCGCTCTTGATACGATGAGACCGCGCCCGAGTTGATTCGTTACTCCTGTGCAGACCCATGTGAGAGAGCGGGGACGTCGACGGTGTCAGGTCGGGCGCGGTGTGGCCGTCCCATGCGCCTTCAGAACTCTACTGCCCCTCTCCGGAATCCTTACGGCCGCTGAAACACAGGGTGTAACAGTAGGTAACAACCTGCTTTCCGACTGGTGCGTTCTTAATCTCCGACGAGCCCTGCACACACAAGTTTAGAAATCTTACAGACCCTTAGGGTGGTACGTTGATTCCAGCGGCAGTGCCCGGAATAATTTATCAGGCTGTCATATCAGACTGACACTGGTCGCCCTCCGAGTGCAGCTTCCATGCCAAGACAATCGCTATTCGGAGGCGATACCCACCGTCCTCCGGGTGACGATCTGACGGTGTATTCGTTTCAAGTGAGGAAACGTGCATCCTTCTTCAGCAAGTGCAAGGAGCACGTACGATTGCATAATTCAACGCACGGGAAGCACCTCATAGATATGATACTAGGACTAGTGGAGGAGTCACGGCAGCACACGTGTCACCAATTGTTCAGATTGCGATTTCAGAATATCTCGCTGTGCTGGATTTATTGCTGCCGCTACCACGGCGCGCACTGCTACAGATCGCATGCCACTGACTCCTATCGGAATATATAGGTGCGTGACCTTGCTCAGACGACGCTTACAGGTGAGAGTCGACCCTTTTCTTGGTTGCGCAATGTATCACACAGCGGGAGCGTTTCAGGCGAACAATCAATAAGTGGAAATCAGGTACGCCGCTGAAAAATGTTCGTTGCTGATAGGACCGGTAGATTGGGCGTGTGCGGAGAATTTGCGGGCCTGATAGTGAGGGATCAGTAAGCTGAAATCAACGAGATGGAGAAAATGCGGTAGGGTCATGTTCCCAGACCTCAAGATTGCGTAGATATGAAGACATCTTAGTAGGCTAGAAGCGCAAGCGAGGTTGACGTGAGGGCTCGCTTGCGATGCGAGCATGAACCTTGATGGTGTATTTCGGATAGCCACCCATTGAGATCGCAAAGCAGTTGTCAATTCATCGCCTTGGGCATGAAGCAGCTGTAGACGTGCTGGATGACTGCCAGAAACTAACAAAATATACACAGGGTCGCTGTGAGTCGCTGGTAAAATCCCTTGTACCCGACTCACGGCTATCAGAAAGATTCCCGGTCTCGGAGTTTTGAGGGATCGCAGCGATGATCTGAAGACATATATACGCTCGAAAATGAAACCTCCCGGCGCATTTTGCCCGGCGCCATTCCTACCGGGATCCCACAACCCGACCAAATTTTGCCAATGACCTTAGCCGAAGATGTCCCGGTATTGGGTCATGAACTTGCTCTAAGTGATAGTGTCGATTAGGCTACAAAGTCTGTTGGATTGCCTCCCAGATCCAAATCTGTAATTGCCATTTCGGGTAATGTTGAAACTGTATCCGATATGCAGCCAAGACCGGCCAAGGCTTCAATAATTCGAATCCACATATCCACTCGGTCGTTTTATGTCGGCGATTGTCTGAAGGGCCAACACTCACTGAGTCTGTTGCAGACCACAGCCATGCTAAGCGCGTTGCAGTGTTATCGCATCAACTTGCACCCGCCTGCTAAAGACCGCTTGGCGGTAAAGGGTAGCGACCAGTCACTCCCATGCAGTGCCACGCATCTTTTTTTCCCTAATGGTATCTCCAGCGATAGTCTAGTGCAGTGCACTCCCAGGGCATGCGAATAAGCGGGTGTGCCATATGCCATATCGCAAAGTGCAGGTTCGTTGCCGTCATTCATCGCTTTTGTCGCTGTTTGCTCGGCACTTCCACTCCGCGGCTACCGTATGCAGACATGTTGCAAAAGTGCCATCCTACCTATAAAAGCTCTCGGACCTCCAAGGACGTCCGAACACAACCCCCTTGCACTTCATATCAGACAGCCAAACTACTCCTCCCTTTAGACGTCCCTTCATATTCATTTAGATCTCAATGGCTCCTGTCGCTGTCGCACCTATTTCCTCCACTGATATCATCCGTGATATCAAGGCCTCCGTCGCCCGTACCTCTCCCGAGACGCTGCTTGATCTCCTTAGCCAGGCGGCTTCGCGTTACCCTGACCACGAACTTGGCTTTATCACTTCTTCCGCACACGATTCTTCGATTCAAACCAAGACCTTCGCCGAGTTCGCACAATATGCTCGCTCCCTTGCTCAGGCTATTCGCGCTTGGGGAAAGCCTACAGGCTCCATTGTCGTAGTCTATCTGACCGAGCATGAAGAGAACATGGCAGCCGTTTGGGCTTGCCTTCTCGCCGGTCTCGTCCCCTGCCTCCAGCCTGCCCTCAGTGCTCAGCAGTCCCATAAGGAAGGCCACGTTGGTCACATCAAGGGTCTCTTCGGCTCTGCCACCTGGTTGACCAACGAGACTGGCGCTGAGCAACTCCTCTCCATTCCCGATCTGGACATCCACTTGTTCTCTGAGCTTAAAGAATCTGCTGCCGCCCAGGATGCTTCGGACTTCAAGGCTCACGAGGCTAAGGTTGACGATGAAGCCATCCTATTCTTGACTTCAGGCTCCACCGGTTTCTCAAAAGCTGTCGTGCATACGCACAGGACTGTCTTGGCCGCTTGCCATGCCAAGGGCGAAAACTACCGCTTGACGTCGGACACCAAGATTCTTAACTGTGAGTACGCATCTGGGTCTTTAGAAAAATAATTCTAAGACTTGACATAGGGGTTGGATTTGATCACGTTGCTGGATCGATCGAAATGCACCTCGCGCCTCTTTTGTATGGCGCTTCCCAGCTTCACGTACACCCTTCAGCCATTCTCTCTGACCCTCTTCGCTATCTCCGCTTGATCGAGGAAAAGGTTTGTTGATAAGCCTGATCTTTTTCGCCCCCATCACTGATTGCCATTCTTAATAGTCTATTGAAATCGCTTTCGCGCCCAACTTCCTTTTGGCCAAGCTTACACGTGATCTCGAGAACCGCAATGAGCTGTTCGGAACATTCAACCTCTCCTCTCTCCGCCGGATCAACAGTGGCGGTGAAGCTGTCGTCAGCAAGACCGCTCAGGCTTTCGCCGCTACCATTAAGAACCTTAACAAGGACTCCAACTCGTCCTTTGCCATCGCTGCCGGTTTTGGCATGACGGAGACATGGTTAGTGCACGTGTGATTCTTGTCTCATGCAGTTGCTTATTATATCCTAGTGCTGGTTGCATCTACAATGTTTCTGATGTGCTCGTTACCCCTCCCGCCCACGAGTTCCTTGAACTCGGTACCCCTATCCCCGGATGTGAGATGCGCATTGTCGATCCCGCAGACGGTGTCACCCCTCGTCCTGATGGTGAGAGCGGTGAGCTCCAAGTCCGCGGCCCTATGTTGTTCGTCCGTTACTACAACAACACCGAGGCAACCTCCTCCAGCTTCGTTGAGGGAGGCTGGTACCGCACTGGTGACATCGGTATCATTGAGAATGGCAGCATGCGCTTGAGCGGCCGTATCAAGGACACTGTTATCGTCCACGGTGTCTCTTACGGTATCCCCGAGCTGGAGACTCACCTCCAGAACGTTGAGGGTGTTACTCATTCGTTCCTTGCCGCTGCACCATACCGCGCCCCTGGTCAGGAAACTGAGGGCTTCGTCGTCTTCTACTCCCCCACATTCAGCCTTAACGAAGAGGATGCCGCGTCGAAGCTCTACGCCACCCACCGAATTCTCCGCGACGTGTCTGTCAAGATGATCACCCTCCCACCGCAACAGATCATCCCGATCCCCATTGACCAGATGGAGAAGACTACCCTTGGGAAGCTGTCGAGAGCCCGCCTCCTTAAGCAGTTCAGGGAAGGCCAACTCGCCCAGCACATCGCCCGTGCCGAAGAGTTGCTTTCGGTTGCGCGTGGTGCCACCTTTGTCGCTCCCTCGACCGAAGCGGAAAAAGCCTTGGCTGGTATCTATGCCGGCATCTTCAACAGCAGTGTCAGCGACGTCTCCGCAACTGACAACTTCTTTGAGCTCGGTGGCACATCCATCGATGTCATCAGGTATGTTTGCTACAGGACTTAATTTAGATGAACGGTCACTAACTTTGGTGCCAGACTCAAGCGCGAGGGTGAGGCTGCATTTGGTCTCCCTGAGATCCCGACCATTCAGATCCTGAAGCACCCCGTCCTCACCGACTTGGCCAAGTACATCGATGCATTGAACTCCAAGGATGGATTCTTGGAAGAGTATGACCCCATCGTCCCTCTCCAGCTCACCGGTGATAAGACACCGATCTTCATGGTTCACCCCGGTGTCGGTGAGGTCTTGATCTTCGTCAACCTCGCGAAGTACTTCCAAAATGAGCGTCCATTCTATGCCCTTCGTGCTCGTGGCTTCGAGCCTAACCACCCCTTCTTCGGCTCCATGGACGAGATGGTTTCTAGCTACGCTGCCGCTGTCAAGCGCACACAACCCAAGGGCCCCTACGCCATTGCTGGATATTCATATGGCGGTGTCGTCGCTTTCGAAGTCGCCAAGCGCCTGGAGGCCATGGGTGAAGAAGTCAAGTTCACTGGTCTCATCAACATCCCCCCGCACATCGCAGACCGCATGCACGAGATCGACTGGACGAGCGGCATGCTCAACCTCTCATATTTCCTTGGCCTCATCACCAAGCAAGATGCCGTTGACCTCACCAACCCCTTGAGGCGTTTGTCTCGCCAGGACCAGCTTGACCTCATCTGGAAGTTGTCTCCACCCGAGCGTCTCGTCGAACTCCAGTTGACCCCCCAGAAGCTTGACCACTGGGTTGACATCGCTGGTTCTTTGATCGAGTGTGGCAAGGAGTACAACCCATCGGGTTCAGTCCGTAAGTAACCTCCCGTGATTTTATCTTGCTTTGTCTTACACGACCAATACCAGAATGTGTCGATGTCTTCTACGCTATTCCTCTCCGCGGCAGCAAGGCCGATTGGCTCAACAACCAGCTTAAGCCTTGGGCAGGCTTCAGCCGTGGCGAGCCATCATATACCGATGTCCCCGGACAGCACTACACTCTCATGGACTTCGACCACGTGCCACAATTCCAAAAGATTTTCCGCTCTCGTCTCGAGGCTCGTGGCCTCTAAACTGGTGTTGTGAGGGTTGTTGGCATGAGGGTCTTTTTTTCTTCTGCGGAGTCAGTCATACGTAATATCACTTAGGATTTGCGCTCGTGTCTATCGATGGTGTCTGTTTCTCGTTTTGCGTTTACATAATCTAGAATCATGGACTGTATCTACTATGATCACATTAGCTGTTAGACTGCTACAATATATGTACTTCCATCTTATGACGGTTTTTCTTTGCGATACGTGTCGATCATCGTGAGCCTCTCGTGGGAAGCCGGTTACTGTGCGGTTTACTCCATCCTTGGGTGAGTAATGCTGAGTTACTGGTTTCGGCTTCACGACGGAAGATCCCAGCGACGAGGTCATGTTCAGTTCCTGGTGTGATGGATTCGGTCTCTTTTACTCCTGCATTGTACGGCCATGAGCAATGCATCCATTCCAAGGCAATGCACGATTTTCATGGAATTGGAACAACTACACAGCAACGACATCTAATGTACTGCAGTCGGTTGTGGGTCTGATAGAGGCAGGTCTCGAGTACAGGTCAGTGCAACGAACTCGATTAAACTTGTTAGGATGCGTGTATCAGTGAGTCCAGTTTCCCTACGACTCGCCGAACGAATGTACCTCGGCGGAACATTCATCCTGACGTGATGCGGTTGCTCTGAGAATTTCGAGCTCGTTGCAATGCTTCAACAGATCTCTCGGATCTGGGCTAAAAGTCTCTAAAATCATTGGGGTGTTTCGCAAATCGCACTACTGTCCAAGTTCAAATTCCCCCATGTCGTTATATTATGAATATCCTGGGTATTGTGGGCGAGGGGCGTGGTTACGCACCACCAATTCATCATAGTTTCCATTGATATGCCTCAACAGACCTCTCGGATCTGGGCGAAAAGTCTCTAGAAAACATTGGGGTGTTTCGCACTACTCTCCAAGTTTAAATTCACCCTGGCTGCCTAGTAGAACAGAGCTCCGGCAGTGCACCCATGTCGTTATATTATGAATATCTTGGGTATCGTGGGCGAGGGACATGGTTACGCACCACCGGTTCATCATAGTTTAATTACTAGTTCCAGCTTGACAGAACCTGGAGTTCCTATCTCGCCTTTACCCCCGGCCTTCTGACAGTTTAACCCGCGGGTAAGCGTGTTATCATCTGGAGAATGTATGGATCGTGTAGAACTGACGCTATTCATTGCAACATTGATCAATTACAGTGAGGAGGGACATCGTAATGTCGGAAGAAATACACATAATAGAATCCATTACTGAACAGGGGATTGACAACCAAAAGAGGTCGCGGACCCATAAGTATTGAACTGGGTGACCATCGACTTGATCGCAGAGTAGGCCGCGAGAACCGCTGTCGCTAGGCACGCAAGCGTGAGTATGAAATTCCAGAAATTGATCAGGAGGTGTTTAGACACTGGAAGAGAAGCGACAATCAGATCAGTTCGAGTAGCGTATGACGACGAACAAGGAACGTACGGGCTCGTCTCCAACGAGACCAGTCCCTCCAGGTGTCAACTCTGGAGCTGTGTGGGTTGTTGACGTCGTAAGGTTTATCGCCGGACAGGGCTGTATTTTGCATCATAAATCCTAGGAGCATGAATGGCGGGAACGTGTAAGTGAATTCTATATTTCAGCAGGAAAAAAAAGGTTAAAACTGATGAACACATGAGATCTCCGAGGAGTAAACTTGGACGTACGAAAGATGCAAACGGCAGCAACCAATGCAGATAGGATGGCAAATTGAGGGATGGCGGAGCTAATGATGTACGCGAGGGCCCAATAAACTACGACAGATACGGCAAACAGGTATTTTCCGGATTTGACGGTGAGGGGTGGCGCCCTGAATAGTTCAACGAAGATGTTGCTGTAGATCACCTTCACGCCAATGTTACCGTACAAGGCAGCTGCGATGAGGCCGGCCACGAGGGAAGTAGCATTGGTCACTGTCTGGAGACTATAAAGGGAGATGCCTTGGTTGGCAATCTAAAGGAAAACCACGTCAGTTCGGTACTTGTCATGAGACATGAGTGATCCTACGCTGAGAGCGAACTGTCCCTGATACGAGTAGACGAAGAGACCGAAGAACATATAAATAATGGTAATGAACAGCTGAGCGACGGCCATAGCTTTCCAGAAGTCCATGGGACGACGCATTTCAGCCATGAATTCAATGAACATCAATCTGCGAATAGATCATCAACCCTTATTCACAGTTGTGCGTAACGAGAGAATACTTACGCGCCACCGTAGGAGAAGACCATCTGCATGATACCATTGAGTTGGCTCTCGAAGGGCAGGTTATTAATAGCCAGCGTCTGAACGGGGCCGGGTGGAAGGTTAGCACCCGCATAGTTCGGAGGCGTGTGTGCAACAGCACCCATGGTGATAATCAAGGTGATGACATTGAGCCATATCGCGAAGTTAGCAACCCAGCCAAACTTCCGGAGAGTCCTGATTTGCCCGAGTAACATTCCTGTCGACAACGTTCAGCTAGTGTAATGCCATTACTCATAGAAAACGAACCAGCCAACATCCAGACAATATTGCAGACGGTGAAGCAGAGCTAATAAACGACATGAGCAAGCGTCCTGCACGATTCAGTATGATCCGACCTTGAACTTTGACATTTGCGAAAGACCTTGACCGTTTGAGAGGATGATCAGACCGACGTTGAATATAAGCTGCAGACTCTGCAAGATGTTGCATACTAAACACAGTTGAGATAAGTGCAGAAGGACGGAACATGTGTGCCACCTACCATGGCGGAACCAAGCGCCGTAAATACGGTAGGCGAGGTCACCGAAGGATCTGAGGGGATGCCTCTCCGAGTCCAGTTTCATGAACAGATACCAGAGTAGCAGCCCGCCATAGGCAGCCATGAGGGCGAATGCGATGAAGCATGCAACGCCTGGACCATAGCCAACCTGCGAGAACGCCCATGGAGTTGTGTACGGACCGAGAATATCTTGACAGAAGATCAGTCGTAGATCCTCTTGTGGGAGTACGTTTGCACAAACCGGTAGTGATGAGGTAGAATACACTTCCCCACGAAGCGGTTCTCAAAGCGCTCGAGGCAGCCCGATATTCCGCCTCGGAAACCGATCCGCCGGTATCTCCTTTCTTTTCGTCTGCAAAGTTGGTAGTGGGCACCAACTTCTCGCCCCCTTTTCCCCAGAGGAGGTCAGCCCAGAATCCTCGCTCCATGTCATACGACTTGGATTCTGCGGCTTCTTTCTCTCGCTGCTGTTTAGCATAGTAGAGATAAGTCTCGAAGTTGGGCTCCGTCCCATCTGCAAGGGCAGGGTGGTCAGGATGGAGGTCCTCCTCAGGAATAGGGACGCGAGGGTCGTGGCCTTGGATTGCCGCAGGTTTAAACGCCATCTTTGCAGAGCGAGACCGGGAGGGAAAGGCCACAAGGTAACTCCATCGAGTGAAATGCTTCTTTTATCTGTGATCATGGTAATGATCATGATACCCGCGTGCTTCCTCGTGAATGACCGCATGCTACAGTTGGCTATTCTTGGAAACTCACATGTCTCCATACCGGTTTTGACGGGAAACACTAAAAAAAAGCAGCCGTCGGTACCTGGACACCTGCCACGACGAGGCTCAAGAGATTTTGTAGTTTCACGAGGCCCATTCACAATGTTGGGTCTTGAACGACGGCCCCACGATGAGAAACTTGAAACTTTAAGTGGTAATTTGCAAAGAGGCCGGATGCTTATCACGAGCCCCGTCAACATGCACGAAAACCGGTCTTACCGTGTGCATTCCTTTAGTGTTATTTTTGGGAATGTTGAAGGGCGCATAGCGATGATGGCAGGTGAGCCAAATTTATGTGATACAATGCTTCAAAGAGGAGTAATGGACGGCAGGCACACAAGCACGCGATAGGTACCAGACTTGAACAGATAAGCCTTCCGCATGAGAGGATTGTCACGAAGTGGGCAACGAACTGCGAAACACATCCCACACCGTTGGCATTGACGTGGACACGGCCCATATGCCTGAGACACAGAATGAAAAAGGCGAGAGATCGTCTGGCTGTTAAAGGATAAATGCAAGTCCGTAAGTGTTGAATCCGCGGTATTCCTCGTGCCAGGACCCTGCTTCACAGCGAGCACATAACAACACTCCAACGCATGTTCTCATCGTGCCTAGCGCGCGAGAGGAAGCCTAAACGATTGTCGAGGAGTAGGAGTAGCATATCTGGTGACCCAATGCCGCTTAGTTGGGTACGAAGTATTAGCAGTTGGGACAACCACCGTCGACTTCGTGCCCTCGCCGCGGAGGTGAAAGTAGGTGAACAAGCTTGCAACGCGTGAAAGAGAGAATCAAGGTCTAGGAAAATCTTGTTGCTGGTGGGCGACACACGTGGTACCCGAGCCATACCGCAACAAGTAGACTGCTACATACGAGGTGCCCAAGGGCACGTAGAGTGAAATGTAATGTATATCGTTACTGCCCAGAGGCACGTCATCGAGCTTGAGGGAGTCCGCCGGTGGGAAACCAGTGGCTGAGTCTTTGACAATGAGCGGCTCTTCGACTACTTCGACATTCCACCGTAACAGTCCACCAGAAGTATTTCATGTGAGCTACACCGTCGACGCTGCCACGGCCGAGTCGTTGACGACTGTCGAATTTGCATAGCCCGACAGAGAACCCAACCTTCATGACTACCGCCGACGCGCTCGTGTCCCCTGTACAGTCGTTGCAACTTGCTAGCCGCATCTTCCATATTCCGGAACTGCTGCACCTCATATTCAGTTTCCTAGACAAGGAGTCGAACGTATCGAACGCGTGCGTTTGCAAGTTTTGGTCAGACATAGCCCTGGACACCGCCTGGAAAGAGGTAGACGATCTAATCCATCTGTTCTCGATACTCCAACCTGTTTCCATGGACATGCATGGCACCTACGTGAGTCTTGGCACCTCTCAGGAGACCACCGCCCGCTGATATTAGACTATCGTACAGCAATTCGAAGACATTCCAGGAGTGTCAGATTGGGCGAGGTTCCAAAAATATGCGTGTCGCGTCCGGTGTGTGCGCTTCAATTCCGATTCCAGAGAGGGCGCCGCGGAAGCAGTGCTCGACGAAGTAGCCAGGACACGAACGTCTTTCGAAATACTTCCAAACCTGCGGGAATTGGTGTGGACGTGCCACGACTTGTGCGACTTACAACGCTGCCTCTTGTTCTTACATGGCCAGCTCAAGCATCTCACCGTGCCCATGTGGTCAGATCTTGGGAAACCCAGCCCTCTCCTGGCCGACATTTGTGCTCGAGCACCTAACCTCCGCACGCTAAGACTGCACATCAATGAATCCGACACGCAGCTGCTCGACCAGATACAAGTCGTTGCCCGGAACTTGCACCACCTCAGGAAAATAGTACTTCCAGAATTTCATTTTACCTCCGAAGTGATCCAGGAGCTTTCGCGCATGCCAAACCTTGGCGTTATCGAGTTCCAACACGATCTAGCCATGGGCCCTGGTAACCCAAAGAACGTGGAACAGTTTGCTCCGGTCCTCGCGGATGGTGCCTTCCCCGCTCTCTACGATCTCAACCTGACTGCTAGGATCGATGATTTGGAGAGGTTTTTCCACAACCCATTCGCTCCCGTCAACATCACCACGCTCTACGTCAACTCGTACGCAAGACACAGCGCTGCAGAAGTACACTCGTTTCTTTCAACTCTCTCGCAAGAATGCAAACGCCTTTCTCGTTTGCATGTCATCCTACTCAATAAAGAGATAAATCAAACCGCGTGTACGGAAGACGAACAGCTGTCTTTTTGCACTCTCCAGCCCCTGTTCTCTATTTCCGATCTGACGTGGTTCGAAATCATGCATAAGTACCCGCTCAGAATAACGCAAGACGAAATCGAGGAGCTTGCAATGCGGTTGCCGTCGCTTGAAGCCTTGGAACTCAATCCGGAGCCACTGTTCACTCGCAACCCCACGCTCGATCTCGAAGCCCTCCTTCCCTTTGCAAATCACTGTCCAAAGCTACGTTATCTAGGTCTGTTTATGCATGCAACCGGCTTCGAAGCACCTTTGGCACGCGCCTCTTTCAAGCGTCTCCACGCTCTCCAGATTATGAATGTCGGAACATCCACGGTCCAAAGTCCCAAAGCCGTTGCCGCATTTCTGAGTCTCCTCTTTCCACCATGGTGCAGGTTACAGTTCGGTATAACGTGGACGGGCAGAGGTACTCTCGAACATCGTTCTCTCGATCTGAACACGTTAGTGGAATTGTCCGAAGGGGTAGATCCATGGGAAGAAATTAGTACGCTGCTACCTGCCTTGATTCAAGTGAGAAGGGAGGAGTGGGAGAGAACAAGAGCGTTGAAAAAGGAAGTAGAGGATCTTCGGATTCGAACTCGTCTGGTTAGGGATTTCGCAGAAAGGCCGCCACGGGACTCGTGCATTATCTGTTGAGGGTCGTAGCTTTCCCCCTCTGCGATGTAGGTGGTCAGTATTATTGGTATGTATATGTAACAGTATTTGCATGGAAGAATCGAGTGATGCTTGCACTGTCGACACCCTTCGCTGATGCACGTACAAACTATAGTGACAAGATGTCGAACTGACGTACCTCAAACGAAGTGTGAGGTGAGACTCGGAAAGGAGGGAGAGAACATCTACTTCGACCGTGCACAGGAGTTTCACTTCTCAAGATATGTATGTCCTTCCTGAACGTCTGTATCTCAGAGGGATATGCTGCTAAAGTGAAACCGGCCACCAAACTCTCTGGAGTTCTTGCTCACCCAGCTGATGCTTGTTCTCTCGGTATTTCCGACCCCTTGGGGCGACCAAGTTTCAGAACTCGAGAACAACAATATCTGTTTTCCGCTTCCCGAGATGCCGAATGGCAAGATCAATGGCACGGGGCATTTCTTGCGAACGATCGTGGCGAGCACCACTCATCATGAACCGTCCACATCAGTATTGGCGGACCGTGGATGATCGGTGGTCATGGTTTGGGTGAGATTATGTTGAGCAAAAATGTCCGAGCGGACGGGTTCACGGGCCCGGTGAAATGGTAGGTTGAACCAAGTAGAATTATCTTCAACAAGTTCATGAGACCCGGTGGTCTTGTTCTCGTGGTCCGATGGAAGATAGGAAAGTGGGACCCCCACTATCGACTGCGCTCGCTTTGACAGAGAAATGATGACTTTACTTACAGTATATAGGCACTGGCCCGTCTCTTTATTTGCGTGAAGTCATGGTTTTGAAACAATAAAAAGATGACCCGACTGTTTCACACAACGCTCTCACTTGTCGTCGATCCACCAGGTTGGTTCTGATGGCCCACCCACGACGGTCGCCAGACGACCACTACGTCACTGATACCTCCGACTTGCAATTAGAGACAGAACTAATCCTATGCAAGCATCTACCTGCCAACCCAGAGTCTCCGCCCCCGCTGCAAAGGAACCAGCATCTTCAGTTTCTCGTCAAGAACCTCGTGCAGGGATTCCCATCGCGTTACATCAGTCAAGATGCCAGCCAGCCTTGGCTCCTCTTCTGGACTCTACAAGGCTTTAGCGTGTTAGGGGTCGCTTTGGATCCTGACAACAGGCAGAAGTGCGGGCTCATCTTTGTGTCGACGCGTTCGAATTGCGTCCTAAGGGCCGTCTATTTGTAGGGCCATCGACACTATCATGACATGGCAGCACTCCGATGGCGGTTTTGGCGGTGGTCCTGGTCAACAAGCACATCTACTACCTACGTACGCGGCGGTCTGTGCACTCGCCATCGTTGGGAGACCAGGACCAGGAGGCGGCTGGGATCAGGTCGATAGGTGACTCTTTGACGTTGCTTATACCTTGGATCGAGGGCGATAATCCACTTAGGGAGAAGATGTACGAGTTCTTCATGTCTCTGAAGCAACCGGATGGATCCTTCCTCGTCTCCCATGATGCCGAAGTCGATGTTCGGTGCGGACGATAATACGATAACTCAACACTAACTCACGCGCGGCTTTTTAGAGGGATATACTGTCTGCTCGTAGTAGCTCACCTCCTGGACATACTAACACCGGATCTTCTGGAAGGCACACCGGCTTTCGTAGCATCCTGTCAGACTTATGAAGGCGGTTTCTCCTGTGCATCACAACCGTACTTCAGTGCCGAGGCAGACGAGTCGACGATACTACTCGATGGTATTCGCCCACCTCTAGGCGAAGCGCACGGCGGATACACGTTCTGTGCACTCGCATCGTGGATAATGCTTCAGCCTTACCTAAAACTGCACGGACAAGCGGAACAACCGCCGTCCGTCAATTACCGTAAGCTGATGCGGTGGCTCGTGCTTTTGCAAGGAAACGAAATCGAACTGGGTGGATTCCGAGGTCGCACGAATAAGCTGGTAGACGGCTGTTACTCGTGGTGGGTTGGTGGTTGCTTCGCCCTCCTTGCATCCCAAGGAATAGGTGGCGGTTATGGCCGGGACGTCGAGCCAGTCGGCGAAACACAGGACGAGGGCGAATGGGACGACGTCGATGGTAAGAGACCGATATCGGTCTGGGCATCTTGCATCACTGATGATCCTACGCTCAATTCAGAGTCGGTGTGGAACAAACTATGGTTGCAGGGATATATCTTAAGTGCTGGGCAACACCCGTCTGGAGGTCTGAGGGATAAACCTCCCAAGTAGGCGTGGCCAATGTTGAGATTACGACCCTCCGACGACTGACACCTTTTCAGGCCCGCAGACTCTTACCATACTTTGTATTGTCTCGTCGGTCTTTCGGCAGCTCAGCATAACGTGTATCTTTCGCGAGCACGGCGAGCACACCTTCTTGCACAGTGGCAATCACTCCCAGGTTCGTAGACGTGCTGGTCGTACAGTACCTACTACTGAGCCGCTTGCAAGGTTATACGAATGATGAGTTACGCAAGACCTCCTTCTTGGAGGTTCTCTCCTGGACTGAAGAGGAGGGTGGATCGCACGTTTTGGGTGGCTCGGCGAACAGGGTGGTGCGTAAACCTTGGTTTTTCGGAAGTTGGCACGGTCGCGACTAACTCTTTCCAGAACGCCACTCATCCTATTTTCACGCTCACGATGACGCACACCGAAGCCTTTATGTCACATTTTTACAAACAAACGATTTTGAGGAGCAAGTAGAAGTTTACGTGTAACGCGAGAGAAAGTGTAATGATACGCATGATTCCAGCAGTGTCAAAGAATGTAATCTACGTCGTCTTTCTTCGGGTTTCAAGCTTCAACTTCAACTCTTCCCGTATGTGATATGGTGCACATCACACGACCTCAATAAAGGTTTGTGTACTTCGAACAAGTCGTGTTTTCGAGGGATTTTGGAGGCAAATCTATTTTTTCCCCGAGCCAATTGGCAAAGCCACGGGCATGGAGACTCTGCTCGAGGCCGAGCCGAGTACATCACTAGCACGGCTGCACTCGTCTATGGCGTTAGAGTCTGCGCTTTGATCTTTCGCATCCCACCCCACCACTGTATCGCCATGCTGATCTTATCTCACTTTGCCGCCGCGTTTTAACCATATGTTTTGTTTAGCTGCATTATTGCATTATGAACTACTGCACTACTGCCAGTACAATGCAGTGTCCTTAACCCACCGCTACCACCACCGTCGTCGCTATTTCAGCTAGTGTGGCATGAAAACCAGCTCCACCGACGAGGTCTACTACGGCTCAGCATCGACAACAATAATCAGCGTACCACCGCATCCCTCGGATCCACCAACACGTCCACCGGTGCCGGGCATCCTCTGGTTTCTATGATGTACAACGCGCTGTGAACCGACGAAGAGTCGTCAAGGTTGACTCGATTGGTATATTCGACATTGTCAACCCGCCCCTCCATGATAAGTACCAACCAGTTAACTAGGAATCCATGCAGGAAAGGCCAAGAATGGGGTTGTTGCAATAGCCCAGATTTTCACGCCAAAAAGTAACACGGATATACTGAGGTCAACTCCGTGCCACAGATACTCTTTACCCATGTCGATGGCAAAATTCTGCGATCCTAGCTTGTTTCCGGCTCGTCCCTCCCTACTGCTAGCATTGAGATCCCAAGCCTTCGGGCCCAAAGGTATGCGGAATTGCATAGCCGACGACAGGGGCACCACAGCCGTTGTTAGTATGTCCCTTAAACTGGACATAGGAAACGTGGTACGTCGGCGAAGACGAAAAGCCGCGCAAGTATTTGAGACACGGACATGTTTCATAAAGGTATGATGTACGTTCGGGTTTGAGTTAATTGAGTACAGCCCATTTACAACACTTTTGTGTTACATTCGTACACGAGTAGCAAATCCGCCTGGACAACTTCATTCTCGTGCGGGGTCAAATCGGAATAGTTGGTGAGAAACTGTTGCAGTGTCAAGGCGCTCAAGGAGAATCTGCTGGAAACACGTCATGGTAAGCGTCCCCAAATGCGAGACAAGTGCCACTGAGCCATACTTGCAGGAGCTCATTTGGACGGGAAGGAGCAGTCCACGCTGTGTTGTCAGCCTTCCTCCGGATGCTAAGTATCGCCATATCATCATCTAATCGTCTCGTCGGTCTCGATAATAGACTCACGTATATGCTCCGTCAGCTTCCCTGGGAATGATAACCCACTCCTCAGCAAGTCCATCGTTAAAGGAATAGACACGATCGTCTCGGCCCCGGACGAAATGTCCCTTGAGTTCGATGGTATAGGTGTTGTCCCCGCCGACCGCCGTGACAGTAAACTAAGCAATGCAGGAAGGTCAGTCAACTACTCATGAATGGAGCGAGGCATCAGAATAACTTTGGGGCCCTGAACACTAGGATCAAGGACGACAATTAGGTGGGGATCGAAGCATCCGGCATCACCCAGATACCGCCGATGCGCCTCAGAAGTAATGTAGAATTCACTGGAACCGTTCGCAGTGAGGAGGTGATGCATCTTGGGGATAAGAGTGGAATCCTTGACTCAGAGGAGAACCGACGTCTGAACACCTTTTTATCTTCTGGGAACTGTGCACCTACAGCGATCCTCGGAAGCCCACGGACTGCAGTGGGAGATGATGCAGGTCATGTGTAAACATCGCTCGAACTGAGCAAGCTAGCTCTGATGGAATGTTCTGTGCGTGCCAAAGAAACTTTCTGTGTGGCCTGGTGCCCAGTGCCATGCCCCAAAATCGGCATCAAGCATGACGATATGAAAAGGACAAGGTTAGAGCCCCAAGTCGGATTGCAAATTTGCAGAAGCCGGTGGTTGGACTGAGGAATAAATTCGATCCTTCCAGGTTGGATAATAATGTCTTGCTCCGCACGTTCGTGCATCGTGGGTTCCGCACAATCATATGTGTTTGAAGGGAAGGTCTACCAAGAATCGCATATCAATGTCGCCAGATGTTGCTAAAGTCTCCCCGCCGTCGTGTCCGCAGTGTAACAGAAGAACATGACGCGTTGGCTCATTGTCTTGACTCTGCTGGAACGCGTTTTATTAGACATTTATGGTTGAACTCACCGAGTGTACAACAATACTTATTGTACAGTGCGAAGTGTCTCCGTCAGACGGACGCCTGAAAACCTTCTGTGGAAGTTGCCGTCCAATTGCTATGCCCGACTGCCACTTACGCTTCCAAAATGAGCACCCTACATTTCCTCGGCCCAGGAGGACCCCAAGGCTCAGCGTTCAGTGGTTACCCCACTCAAATCCATCACTGAAACTGTGATGAGTGTCGTGACTGGCCCCTTCGCTCATATGATGTGTGACTTTTGGCAGTCCCGTGCCGACACCATGTCTCGAGCGCGCTAAATGGACGCATGGCCGGGAACTTACTGCTGCTGGCGTCTAGTGCACTGTGTGAGTTCAACTATATATATGTATGTCTGGGGCACATTCCAGGGCGCTGAGCAAACAAATTTTTGAATAGTTGTCCCTCCGCTCAGCTCGAAAATTATTGGAACCGACGGTCAAATTCGCCATTTCACATTTCAGACTAGAACGGAAGGTCACGCCTTGTTGCACGGCGGATGGCGGCGAGATGATCGCAAAGATGAAATCAACTCTGCTATGAAAAACGCTGAACGGAATTGTCAACTCGCAAATCCAAGCGGTGGGATCATGGTTACTGCATGCTATGTAGAAGCCTGACTGTCTGCTAACTGGACGCTGGACCAAAAGCCCGGGGACATGGGCCGGCGACCGGGACCCTCAAAACTTGACGAGACCAGGATCTGTTGCCGATGCTGGGACCGGTAGGTTCAGCACTTTCGATGTCCGGTGGACCACCTGCAGGGGCAGATGTGGCGTAGTGCGTCTCCTCTGCCATGCATGACATTCATACGGATCCGTCTCAATTGAAAGACGTGTGCGCGTCGTGAAGATTAAACCAAACACGAGTGTCAAAGTTCACGTCGGAATTGTGGTTACTACCTTCGGAGCTCCGTGACTTGCAGACGTCCACAATATGAAAAAGAACAAAGTTGGATCCGTGCCAATTCGGATCGCATATCTGTGGAGCAGCAGGCGCAGACACCAATATGCACAAAAGTGTGCGGATATGCCCGTTCCGGGACTGATTTTGCACTTCGTTCTGTCTCCAGTTCCCGCCATATGCAATGCAAGTTGACGCTCAAGCTATTCTGCGTGTTGGCTTCGCATTGATTTCTCCATCTTGGTATGTGATGAAGCCATCTCCTCGGCATACTCAGAACATTCCATCAGAACTCGTTCTAATGGGGTGGTTTTTGAATATGAATGTTGCCTCATGACCCTGGTAAGCGGAATCCACGACTTTCCGATGACTTTGAAGGTACCCAGTCCTTGGAGGATAGAGGGGCAACCAGCTGTGAGTGCCTTCCCCGACCAAGCCACACGAATATTATCCTCAACATGGAAAACAAGCTCGTTTATGGCCAGTACCGCATCACTAATGTGGGGAAGGAGGAATACCTCGGTGTTTCCCGTTTTGTACCCGCCATTTTCCCCCCACCTCCTACTCCAGTTGTAGTCCTTCGCCCCGGTGTTTTGCCTCCCGAGGTAATGCTCGTGTTGTACGTTATTTAGAGGACGCGATTAACCTTGTTGTGCCGCAGTTTACCATCGTACCGATCGACGTAGGGGCGAATACCTATGTCATCCTGGTCGAGAAGAGGGTCACCCATGATCAAGACAATCGCGTCTTTGCCTTCGAAAACAAACCTGCTGAGGTGTGGCTTATCCGCTACAAAGAAGCTCAGAATGCATACACGTAAGTTACTAGTGCTTAGTACCCACAGGTGTTGGATACTAATACAGTGGTGCTTAGCATTGAAAGAAGGGAAGAATTTGGCCCGGAGCTATTTATTGGATGGACTGCTCCGTCACCTGATGAAACTGCGGATCCAGATCAGGTATGGTCCACCCCTTCTCCCACAAATGCGGACAATTATCTTTAAAATATGTCCAGATTCTCCTCCGCCGGTTCTTGGAACCTAGTCCTTTCCAGTTGTTCAAATTTGAACGTGTAGGTTTGGAGTGATGTGAACAAGGCGATTCTGTACTTGTATCTGAAACGTAACAATACGCGTCCTGTATGAGAACCAAGGATTGTTCTGTGATATCCATCGTGCTTTGACTCCTGCCCGTGCCGACCGGCCCAGTCCCCTCTGCAGTTATTGGCCGTTTGGTGATCACTCAAATTACAAGACATCCCAGGTGAAGAAGATATGAGACGGTGACTTGCAGCTTCAGCTTTTCAATGTTTCTAATGTATCTGCATGGATACAGTGTAGTTACTCCGTGCTAATTTTCTTACAGCTCTCTTTGCTTCCTCGGGGCATTGCTCAAGCGCTCAACGGCAGACCGTCCGGATTACGACTCGCTGCGGTGACTCTTCCTCTCTTTACCAGGTCTTGGAAGTAGTGAAAGTAATGAACCTTACCAAGGCCTGTTCATTCGGAAGGTGGTGCTTTCTAGCATCGAACCTTCAGTCTGGCGAAACCGTCAGGTGGATTAGGGGGTACGAGTTATTGGTATGCGGAATCCCTTCGCACGTGATGCATGTGCTGGAATCCAGTGCAATACGGTACACACCACATAATATGTGTGGGGATGTTCACATCCATAGGGTTTCCACAGATTCAAGCACAGCTGTCGATGCCAACCATACCGTGGCATTACAGTAATACCATTTTCACCGACGAGATCCACCACATTTACGGCTCCACGCGACAACCGGGCCGCGACCGATGTCTATGATCAACGCACCACTGCAGCCCTCTGGTCCACTGGTGCCATGCATATGCTCGGGGCCGGGCGTTTCATGGTTTGTACGATGTTCAACACACTCTGAACCAGGCGATGAACTCGTCAGTTGTTGACTCGATTGGTATACTTGACATTGCCGACCTGCCCTCCATGATAAGTACTAACCAGTCAATGGAGAGGGGTCGTTGCAACAGATCATACTCTCACATCAAAAAGTAGCACAGTCAGATATCCTCTTTACCCATCTCGATGGCAAATTCTGCGATCCTGCCTTGTTGCCGGCTCCTCGCTTTCTCATCTAGTATCGAGATCCAGAGTTTTCAGTATTCACTGGAACCGTTTGGGGTGAGGGGGTGATGCATCCTGTTTATCTTCTGGGAATTACGTACCCGGAACGATCCTCAGAAGCCCGCGGACTGCAGTGGGAGATGATGCAGGTCATGTGTAAACATCGCTCGAACTGAACAAGCTAAGCGCTCTGATCGAACGTTGTGTGCGTGCCAATGAGATATCCTCCGTGGTCTGGTGCCCAGTGCTATACCCCACAAATTGGCACCAAGCATGACAGTATGAAAAGGAC
Organism: Pisolithus microcarpus; assembly: GCA_024613185.1. Lineage (NCBI taxonomy): Eukaryota > Fungi > Basidiomycota > Agaricomycetes > Boletales > Pisolithaceae > Pisolithus > Pisolithus microcarpus. The sequence continues at coordinate 32,610 of JANFAI010000069.1, read as the reverse complement.
AAGGTTAGAGCCCCAAGTCGGATTGCAAATTTGCAGAAGCCAGTGGTTGGACAGAGGAATGAATTCGATCCTTCCAAGTTGGATAGTAGTGTCTTGCTCCGCACGTTCGTGCATCGTGGGTTCCGTACAATCATATGTGTTTGAAAGGAAGGTCTGCCAAGAATCTCATATCAATGGTCGCCGGATGTCGCTAACTCTCCCCGCTGTGATGTTCGCAGCGTAACAGAAGAACACGACGCGTTGGCTCATCTTCTGGGTCCGGGTGGAACGCGTTTTATTAGACATTTACTGTTGAACTCACCGAGTGCACGACGATACTTACTGGACCATGCGAAATGTCTCCGTGACAGACGCCTGAAACCTTCTGTGGAAGTTGCCGTCCAATTGCTGTGCTGGACTGCCTCGTGGTTGTGCTAGCTTCCAAGCTCAGCAGCCTACATTTCCTTGGCCCAGGAGGACCCCAAGGCTCCGCGTTCAGTGGTTGGCCCACTCAAATTCATCAACTGTGATGAGTACTATGTCGTGACTAGCCCTTGGCTCATATGATATGCGACATTTGGCAGTTTCGTGCCGATACTATGTCTCGAGCACACCAAATGGACGGGAAGCCAGGAACTTACTGTTGCTGGCGTCTAGTGCACTGCGTGAGTTCAACTATAATATATATGTCCAGGACATGTTCCACGGCGCTGAGCAAATATTTGAATAGCTTTCCCTCCGCTCAGTTCGAAAGTTGTTGGAAGCATCTCCACCGATGGCCAAATTTGCCATTTCACATTTCAGACTGGGACCGAAGGTCACCAGTGCAATTCCAAGAGTTGAGGGTGGCCTTGTTACACAGCAGATAGCGAGATGATCGCACAAATGAAATCAACTCTGGTATCGAAAGCGCTCACTGGAAATTATCGGACCATGAATCCAAGCGATGGGATCACAGTTGCTGTATGCTGTGTAGAAGCCTAACTGCCCGCTACTGGATGCAGGAGGACTGAAGACCAGGATTCACAAAACTCGACGAGGCTGGGATTTGTTACTGATGCAGGGACCGGTAGGTTCAGCATCATCACAGGTTCAGTTCGATATCTGGAGGACTAACTGCAGGGGCAGGTGTGACATAGTGAGTCTCCTCTGCTATACATTTCATGCATGTGGGTCCATCTTCAATTGAAAGATGTGTGCATTTCACATCAGCACGCCGTGAATCCATCTGTAGGGGTATCTTGGATCGAACCGAACACGAATGTCCAAATTCACGTCAGAAGTGCGGTTGCCACCTTCGGAGCTCCATGACTATCACGTCCACAATATGCGAAGGACGAAGTTGAGGTGCCAATTCGGATTGCATAATTGTGGAAACAGCATGTACAGACATCACTATGCAAAAGTGTGTGGACACGCCCGTTCTGGAACTGATTTTACTCCCCGTTCTGTCTCCGGCTCCCACAATATGCAATGTAAGTTGGGGCTCGAGCTATTCCGCATGTTGGCTGCGCATTGATTTCTCCGCCTTGGTATGTAATGAAGCGATCTCCTCAGTATACTTAGAACATTCCATCAGAACTTGTTCTAATGAGGTAGTTTTTGTATATGAACGTTGCCTCATGACCCTGACAGGCAGAATCCATGACTTTCTGATGACTTGAAGGTACTCAGTCCTTAGAGGATAAAAGGGCGACCGGCTGTGAGTGCCCCCCCCAACCAGGCCACCCAACTATTGTCTTCCACATGGAGAACAAGCTCGTCTATGGCCGGTACCGCATCGTTCATGTAGGGAAGGAGGAATACCTCGGTCTTTCCAATACTGGACTTGATATTTACCCCCCGCCTCCCGCTCCAGTTATAGTCCTTCCCCCTGATGTTTTGCCTCCCGAGGTACTGCTCATGTTGCGCGTTACCCACGAGGGCTTGACTGACCTTGATGTGCCGCAGTTTACCATCGTACCAGTCGACGTAGAGGCAAATACCTATGTCATCCTGGTCGAGAAGAGGGTCACCCGTGGTCAAGACAATCGTGTCTTTGCCTTCGTAAACGAACCTGCTGAGGTGTGGCGAATCCGCTACAATGAGGCTCACGACGCATACTCGTAAGTTACTGGTGCTTGGCACCCACAAGGTTGGATACTGATACAGTGGTGCCTAGCATTGAGAAGAGGGGGGAATTTGGCCCGGGTCTATCACTCGGATGGACTCTCGTGATATTTGTGGATACTGTGAATCCAAATCAGGTATGGTCCATCCCTTCCTCTACAAATGGGGACGATTATCTCTAACATATATCCAGATTACCCTCCAGCAGTTCTCCGAACCCGGCCCTTACCAGCTGTTCAAGTTTGAACGTGTAGGTGTGGAGTGATGTGAACAAAGTGATTTTGTGCTTGTATCCAAAATGTAACCACACATGTCCTGTATGACGGCGAAAGGGAGAGAAATTCTATATTTCCATACCGCAACAAGTAGATTACTACTAAGACGCGGTGCCCGAGAGCCTGTAGAGTAAGTTGTAAAGTATGTACTACCTAATGGTAACTAGGAAGTAGAACGCGCAATTTATAGTTAGTTTGTGAGGTGTACATGTATGACGATCGGTAAGCGGTGATGTGTGTATCGTATAGTGGGTTATAAACGGAACAAGAACTGAAAGAAAATGATGTTACTCTGGTATTGAAGACGGCTGCGAGTCGGTGCGGCTTAAATCGGCTCTCCTCGATTTCTTGCAACGCACAAAGGTCAGCCAACTATTCGTGAATGGTGCGAGGCATAAAAATAACTTTGCGGCCCTGAACACCAGAATAAAGTGGGGACAGCAGCCATCCCGCATTGCCAAGATATGGTTCACGCACCGCAGAGAAAATGTCTCAGAGGAGTCGCTTGGAGTGAGGTGGGTGATTACATCTCGGGGTGGAGTTCTTGACTCCGGGGAGAACCGACATCTGAACACCATGATTTCCTCAGGGAACTACGTACCTGCAACGATCCTCGGAAGCCCATGGACAGTAGTGGGAGGTGTAATACAGGTCAAATTTCACTGGAAGAGCAAGAAAGCTCTGATGGGATGTTCTGTGCATACCAATAAAATTTCCTCTGTGGCCTGGTGTCCAGGACCGTGCTCCAAAAATCAGCATCAGGCATGACAATATGAAAAGGACAAGGTTAGAGCGCCAACTCGGATTGCAAATTTGGGAAGGCCAGTGGTTGGACAGAGGAGTAAATTCGATCCTTCCAGGCTGGATGATAATGTCTTGCTCTGCACATTTGTGCATCGTGGGTTCCGTACAGTCATATGTGGTTTGAAGGGAAGGGTCTGCCAAGAATCGCATATCAAGGGCCACCAGATGTTATCGTTAACTCTCCCCGCCGTGGTGTCCTCAGCGTAACAGAAGAACATGAGGTGTTCGCTCATTCCCTGGACTCGGCTGGAACGTGTTTGTGGTTGAACTTGCCGACTCGAGTGTACGACCATATTTACTGTACAGTGCGAAATGTCTCCGTGACAGATGCTTACGTAAACTTGTGGAAATTGGCGCCCAATTGCTGTGCCAGCTTCCAAGATCAGTAGTCTGCACATTTCCTTAGCCCAGGAGGACCGCAAGGCTCAGTTCTTGCCCCGCTCAAATCCATCAACTGTGATGAGTGTCGTGACTGGCTCCTTCGCTCATATGGTATGTGACATTTGGCAAACCCGTGCCGACTCCATGTATCGAGCGCGCTAAATGGACACGTGGCCGGGAACTTACTGCTGCTGGCATCTAGTGCACTGTGTGAGTTCAACTATATCTAGGGCACATTCCAGGGTGCTGAGCTAACACATCTTTGAATAGTTCTCCCTCTGTTCAGCTCGAAAATTATTGGAACCGACGGTCAAATTCGTCATTTCACATTTCAGACTAGAACAGAAGGTCACCAACCATGTTGCACGGCAGATGGCGAGATAATTGCAAAGATGAAATCCACTCTGCCATCGAAAACGCTGACCGGAAACTATCGACTCGCGATCGGATTATGGTTACTGTATGTCGTGTAGAAGCCTGACTGTCCGCTGGACCAAAAGCCCAAGGACATGAGCCAGGGATCGGGACTCGATTTGTTGCCAATGCTGGGACCAGTAGGTTCAACACTTTCGATGTCCAAAGGACTAACTGTGGTGGCGGTTGTGGCATAGTCCGTCTCCTCTGCTGTGCATGACACTCATATGGGTCCGTCTCAATTGAAAGACGTGTGCACATCATGAAGATTAAACCAAACTCGAGCCTCAAAGTTCACGTCGGAAATGCGATTACCACCTTCGGAGCTCCGTGAACTGCAGGCATGAAAAGAACGAAGTTGGATCCATGCCAATTCGGATCGCACATATGTGGAACAGCAGGCGCAGACAACAATATGCAAAAGCATGTGGATATGCCCGTTCCGGGACTGATTTTGCACTTTGTTCTGTCTCCAGTTCCCGCCGTATGCAATGCAAGTTGACGCTCAAGCTATTCTGCATGTTGGCTCCGCATTGATTTCTCCATCTTGGTATGTGATGAAGCCATCTCCTCGGCATACTCAGAACATTCCATTAGAACTTGTTCTAATGGGGTGGTTTTTGAATATGAATGTTGCTTCATGACCCTGGTGGACGGAATCCACGACTTTCTGATGACTTTGAAGGTACCGAGTCCTTGGAGTATAAAAGGGCGACCAGCTGTGAGTGCCTTCCCCAACCCAGCCACATGAATATTATCTTCGACATGGCAAAAAATCTTGTCTATGGCCAGTACCGCATCACTAATGTGGGGAAGGAGGAATACCTCGGTGTTTCCCGTGTTGTACCGGACATTTTCCCCCCACCTCCTGCTCCAGTTGTAACCCTTCGCCGTGGTGTTTTGCCTCCTGAGGTAATGCTCGTGTTGCACTTTATTCACGAGGACTCGACTGACCTTGATGTACCACAGTTTACCATCGTGCCGGTCGACGTAGAGGCAAACGCCTATGTCATCTTGGTCGACAGGAGGGTCACCCGTGATCAAGACAATTGCGTCTTTGCCTTCGAAAACGAACCTGCTGAGGTGTGGCTTATCTGCTACAAAGAAGCTCAGAATGCATACATGTAAGTTACTGGTGCTTAGTACCCACAGGTGTTGGATACTGATACAGTGGTGCTTAGCATTGAAAAGAGGGAGAAATTTGGCCCTGCTCCATCTATTGTATGGACTGCTCTGTCACCTGATGGGGCTGTGCATCCAGATCAGGTATTGTCTACCCCTTCTCCCACAAGTGGGAACAATTATCTATAAAATATTTCCAGATTCTCCTCATGCCGTTCGAAGAACCCGAGCCTTTCCAGTTGTTCAAATTTGAACGTGTCGGTTTGGAGTGATGTGAACAAGGCGATTTTGTACTTGTATCCGAAGTGTAACAATACGTGTCCTGTATGAGAACCAAAGATTGTTCTGTGATATCCATCGTACTTTAACTCCTGCGCGTGTCATCGTCCCAGTCCTCCCTGGGGTTCCTGGCTATTTGGTAATCACTCGTTTTTCCCCCTTCCCGGGATGAAATTCTCTTGCAGTGTCCCAGATCACCGGACATCCCAGATGGAGAGGACAAGAGACTGCGACCTTCAGCTTCAGTTTATCAATGTTTCTAATTCGTCTGCATGGATCTGGTGTAGTTACTCCGTGCTAGATCTGTTACAACTCTCCTTGCCTTCCTCGGCGCATTGCTTATTAGTAAACCGGTCAGAACGACTCGCTACGGTGACTTTTTCTCTGCTTACCGGATCTTAGAAGTAATGGTCCTTAGCATGGCCCGTGCATTCGGAAGCTGGTGTTCTCCAGCACCGAAATTTGTTGCCTTGCTTAGTATGCAGTGTATGTGCCGGAATCGAATGCATATGGCGCACACTACTATGTGGGCATGTTCTAAATCATGTGCATTTCCACAGTGCAAGCAGAGCTGTCCGCGCCCACCCCCGAACCTAATTTCGAGGAGTTTGGCAGTCGATTTCTCGTGGGAGAACACACCGATCTAGCACACTGAAGATCGGGTCTGCCGCTGAACTGGATTTACAGGTCGATATTACTGCAGCGATGATCACCACGATGAGTTTACTTTTCATACATCTCGTTCATGGGTAGGAATGCTAGATGCTGGTGCTTCGAAGATTCCGTAGATGTTCTTGAGGGCCGCACGCTGCCGACTCCGAGTGTAACCAGGAAGTGAAGGACGACGTACAGCGGCGAGCAAATGTCAGGACTTCAGCATCGAGAATCATGCGACACAAGCCACACATGGTACGGTCGACGCACCTACGCAAGACGCTGACGGGTGGAATGGCGCTAGAGGCGCTACGTTGCATTAGTATCGACCGATCGGTCATCAGGCATGTTGCTGGAGTAGAAAGTGGATGATGCACTAGGAGGAGTCCTGGGCCACCAAGCACTTCATGGCCTTTCAGGGTCCAGTGCGGTCGAGAAAGCATCTGCGATATTTATGAAGTCATCCTAAGGACTCGCCACGCTGTCTGTACAACACATCCGTTCATTCAATCATGGAACTTACCCTTATCGCGTACAATCGATGCAAGAAACAGAATGTTAGTTTAATGCACATATAGGGAGACCGACCTTCGGTTGCATTGATGTTACACACTGAATAGAGCTGTAGCGACGTCCTCGAGGTTTGATCCGGAAACTTGTGTGCGGCATTTCCCGGACATTCGTGTTCACTCGACAAGTAATCACTGTTAGTTATTTCTATTCCAACAAGTCGTCGTACACCCTACAACAATTCCTCTGGTTTGATCAGAGTACTCGCTCTATAAGACCCAATCCTTCGCTCTCCAAAAGGGCCCTGATCGGTTCACAGATCTCCTTCGTGTATGGCGCGAGAACTCCGGGGGTGGTAATGACGCCATCCAGTACTAGCTGGGTAGCAATACCGCAAGGAACGCCGACCGTGACAGCCATAGCGGAGTGTCCGCTCGGGCTGCCATACTTCTCGAGTGTCGAAGTAAGAATTTGCTGGTAGTGAAGTAGGGTTATATTTTATTCCATACTGACGTTCGCGCTCGCAGTGTATAGTTACTCACTTGAGTTCCGTCCTGCCACTCCACCACGAACTTGTGCTGCAGCATGACGAGATCGCGTTCGCCAGTTTCGTACTTCATTAACGTTTCCAGCTGTGCGCATAGCGTGTCAAGCAAGTTCTTTCCTCTCGGTTTGACTTTCTCCGAGGAGAATAGCCCGATCCAGCGGAAGCCAGAAATGATCCGAGTGCTTTCACTCTCGTCAGGGAACTCGCAGACGGTCTTGATATGAGCGACGAGGGTCCTATGTGGTTGGATTAGCAAGCTGACAGGCCCGCGTTATATCTAATTTACCTTTCAGAGGCATCGTTAGCACCAATGGCTCTTTGGGTCACCTCAGCCCACGTGAGATTTTCTGTCAGCCACTCCTTCTCCGTAGCATCAAGCCACCCCAGGTCGACCAGCGCCTTGATGAACTCCGGGAATCCTTGGTATCTCAGCGTACCACGAACAATCGTCTCGGCTTCTGGGATATTGTAAAACTCTCGGAATGGGACCGAGTTGCGGTTAGGGTATGCGACGAATGCGAATGCGGGTGAGATAAAGTATGGTTTGGCGTATCCCATGAGGTCGCTACCCGTGATGTCGACTTGCTTCCCTTCTGACAGGTAAGATGCAGAGTTTAAAAGAGCAAGAAGAACGCCGCGGGACGACCAAGAAAACTTGTATCCCAGCGGATTTCCTGAACATTCCGGTGCGGGAAGACCGCCACAGTATGACAAGAACTGCTTGATCTATGCGCGTTCGATCACTACGTCGCCCGGCGAGGAGCAGTTCCGGACACCATACCTTTCCGCCTTTTTCGTGGACTTCTGAAATGGTCTTGACAGCGTACAGATGATCGATACCGGGGTCCAGACCGATCTCGTTCATGACTACTATCCCGGCTCTCTTAGTCTCCTCGTCGAGCTCTCTCATTGCTGGAGATACGTAGCTAGTCGTCACGACATGCGTTTTCCCTTTGATCGCGGATTTGATGACCGCGGCATGGTAAGTGTAAGGAATCAAAGATATGACCAGATCATGCACAGCGACTTGCGCGTCAAGAGCTTCTGTCGAATTCACGTCCAAAGAGATGGCTGCTGCATTTGGAAGGCCATCGGCGAGCGCTGCAGCGCTACTGAGCGTTCGACACGCTGAGAGAATTGTTAGTTCACGTGAACAACCACACCGATTCCCAGAAACTCACCGATAGTCAACTCGTTGGTCGGATCACGTACAACGTATTCAGCACATGGTCTTGCGACAAAGCCGGACCCAAGAAGAAGGATTTTACGAGTCTTTTTTCCTTCTTCCAAAGCTTTCAACGCTGCAGCTGCCCTCCCGAACGCCGGGCGGATGTCCTTTCCTCGAGCGAGAATAGCGCGAGCGAATTCAGGGAGAACGAAGGCACAGCGGTGGATGTTTTCATTGTAGTATCGGGTCCCAGGCACTTTGCGAAGTGGCTCGCTAAGGTTCCTCGACGGATCCTTAGAGCACACCATAAATCCGATTTGGCCCGAAGGATAGGTTGGTATTGTCGTGTATGCGTATTGGGAAATGGGGAATATCTCGGCGGTCATGTTACGAAGCTGCGAAATAAGGGGGAGGTGCAACCACAGGCACTCTCCCTGAGTGGAAATGTGACCACCGGGCGTGAGTGCGTCGTGCAGGAGCTGGAAGTATGGTTTTTGGAAGAGGGATTCGGCAGGACCAACAGGGTCGGAGGAATCTGTGATGATGACATCGTACGTTGCTTCGTTATCGGCGAGGAATTTGAAGCCGTCGCCGACGAATACTCTGACCTTGGGAGAGTCTAGCAGAACGGCCATGTGAGGTAGATATATCTTTGACACCCTGATAACCGCCTGATGCCAGGTAAGCCATGTCATTTATCGATTCACCATTGTCATGAGAGCACACCTCGTCTATGTCGCAAAGCACGACTTCTTCGACACTTTCATGTTTCAACACTTCCCGAACAACGCCTCCGTCCCCACCACCGATGACCAGTACTTTTTTGGGGCTCGGGTGGCTTGCGAGGGGGAGATGAGCGATCATCTCCTGGTAGCTGATTGCTGTATTACAGAACATTCTTCCACTCCTCGGTAAGATTGAGACTTACGAGAATTCATCACGTTCAGTGCACTGAATAACACCGTCCAAGACCAAGACGTTGCCATAGGTCTCTGATTCAAAGACCAGTACGTCTTGATAGAGCGATTTCTCGACATGCAAGATTTTGTTGACTTTGAGGGTCATTGCTTGGCCAGGCCATTGCGAGGAGATCTCCCGGAACCAGCCATCTGCACAGGGATGAGTCGTCTGCGGTAACTCGCAGCGGTGGCAGTTGCGAATGTAATCGTACCTTGGATAGAGGGATGAGACAGAGGCGCCATCTTGAATGATAAGTGTTCGAGACGTGGTGTAGACAGGAAGTTTTCGGTTCGCATATGACAGGTCTTGCCTAATCTTATCGTAGAGAGATCTAATCAGCACACTCATCAGCACAGCTCGACACCACAAGGTTGACACCATGCTGATATATCGTTTGTGGGAGCAAGTACTAGGCTATTCAACAAGTAGTTGTAGAGCTGGACTGTTCACGAACTGCCGCGGTCCCTTCTGACATGTTTTTCACGAACACGCGACCGGGTAGCTGCAAGAAAGCATGTCTCACAAGGCTGACTTCGGCGATGATGCCGAGATTGTCGGAGACGGTGCACAATGAGCGGAGTTTCGATCTTTTCAGCTCAGCGAGTGTCCGCAACCTGACGACGATGCTTCTTACCGCCCTCGCGGAGCAAGCCAAGTTGACCAGCCACCACGTCGAAGGTGCCCGGTGACCTCGCTATTTTATTAGGTGCGGATGGTCGCTGCTATGCTAGATGGCAGCGTTTTTCTTTTCTCGACAGCAACTGCTTATGTTGTTAGGTGGCGGGTCGACGCTATCACCCTGGCCTGAGAAATTATACAAGGCGCATTGACCTGTGTCGTCGTCGACGTTGATTTAGGTACAGTGTTCAAAGGCGTCTTTGTATGTTCGACCGAACCAGGCCACGCGTGCGGATGCAGTTTTCCTTTCATAGCACTGCCCTCCTTGTTCATTAGAATACTAGGTGCACGCTCTCGTGTCCTTCCACTGATCGCCCACTCCATCTTGTGGGCCTCTCCCCATGACCCAGAGGAACAGTCTCAGCGACATTTGCGACGTCTATATTTCGCGCCGCAAGAACGCCCAGCCTGGCCTTGGCCGTAGTCTGCTATATGACCTTCGGCCGTCGTGGGACCACCTTTTACTCTCACAACCAAACGAGAATTGTCCCCGATTACCACTTCCCAAGCCCGGATGTGGTTGCTCCACGAACGCAGCACAAAAGCCTTCGAGATACGGCCAGTCCCTCCGTATCCCTCGCCCACGGAACGCCTTTATTCTCTTTCGTTGCGACTTTGTCCACCAAAGAAAAGTGAACCCGACAGAAAACGAGGATAACAACATCTCGCGCGCGGCTGGACAGCTCTGGAGCCAAATGACACTGCTAGAAAAGCAGCCATGGTTAAGGATGGCTCAGAGAGAAAAAGAGTGTCACGCACTCTTGTATCCCAATTACAAGTACTCGCCGAACCCCCTCACTTCTAAGCTGAGAAAGGCGAAGATTAGGGGTTTCAAGCTCAACCTTCCCAAGGCCATGGAACCCTCTGCATTGGACCCAGCGCCGCCCGTTAATTCCCAACCTCAACCACCTCAATCACGGGTTACCAGCATCGACGAGCAAATTAATTCGTACCCTCTCGCCACCCGTCCACATCCTTATCTCCCTCAAAGACGCCCATCTTCGTGCCCACCAATTGGAGCTGCACCCGTCCTGGATCTGCAAATTCTAGAATCATGGCTACCACTGCTAGTCTCGCAAGATGACCTCCGCCGTCGCCCCAGTCAAGTTGTCATGTACCAGTCCATGCCTGCCCCTAGCGCTGTTGAGCCAGCGCCAAGCGATCATCTTCCCCTCCCGCAGAAGGACGGTCCTTGGTTTGGCGTTCCACAATCATATCCGTGGGAACCTACTCTCAATGAGCTTCTCCAACACAGCCCTGGTGGCTCCGAAATTCCTGCGGCACCTGCACTGACAGACAGCAACCCGGTAGGTGTCTAAATTTCCATGTGGTGGGGAAGCTGACACATTTTTTGTCACTGTAAACAGGTTGACGCGGTTTTTTCGAAGCAGCTCGACGCCTTGAGCGACATGGAGCATCTTAGCCTGGACCCAGGCTTCGTTGACCCGTTCCAGTTTTCTCCAAAACCTGCCGACTCTTATCCTTCCCAGGCCTCCGACGTATCACCTTTTGTCACATTCACTGACATGGAACTCTCCAGCAGTACGCTACCGTCTCAGAGTGGCTCTGCTCTATTGTCCAAGCGGCGTGGGGGCTTTTCCGCGCCTTCCCAGTCGACCCTTGACGAGGACGCAAGCGTACGCTTACTTTAAAGACATTCTTCGTAAGAATAAACGCACTCCGGCACGCAGTGATGCCGTAGGTTAATGTAGCATCAGTACCTTTCTCTTCGTAACACCCTACATGTTGGTATTTTATGCATTGCTACACGGTAGTCGAGGCTATATGATATGTACTCGCTCAATGGAACTGCATGGGTTTATTACTACTCGCTGGTGACCACCGCGCTGTCGGCTTCACATGCTTCCGACGATAAGCATCCGAATACTGGCCAACACCCTCAACGCACTTGGAAGGAACCGCGCATTCACCACTGCATCATCCTTACACAGAATGGGCAAGAACAACAAGAAAAAGAGCAGTCTTCCACACGAGAAGCATCTGCTTTTACCGCTTCATAGCACTGCGGCGACCACACCTGTCGTAGACACGCACACTCATCTCTTAACGACGTATTCGTGGTACAGGAGCAAGTATAGTACCGGCACGTTCAGTGATATCTACGAGTTCGTCCGCGGTCTGTATGTCGGCCGGAACGTCAAGGCGATCGTGGACGTGTGGTGCGAGCCGCCTCTGCCGCGCGTCTGGAAGGAGCTGGCGGATTCAGCGATATCGCCAGAGGATCGTGCGACGATGTGGGGAGGTGTGGACTACTGGTTCGTGATGGGTGAGTTCCTCTGTCCTATCGTTGCGAGTAGGCCCGAGATTCATGGCTGACGACTCGATCCATCATCTGTCAGGGGTACATCCGTGCGTTGGGTTTCACCGTTTCGTGTACAGCATGATCTGAATGACTCCTGGTAGTCATGAAGCAAAACATTACAACGACGAGGTAGAGAAGACGATGTAAGTGAAAGGTGTACACTATATCATGACGACCTGGCAGGTGCTCAGCTTGGTCTTCGTCAGTTTAGAAGCCATGGCCCATCCTCGCTGTGTCGGTTGGGGAGAGATAGGGCTCGATTACCATTACGACCATTCATCACGTCAAATTCAGCAGCGGATATTTGCTAGACAATTGCGAAATGCAGTTGCATTAAAAAAGCCTCTCACGATACACACGAGAGAAGCGGAGGAAGATACGGAACGCATATTAAAGGCAGAGGTACCGGTTGATCATCCTGTGCGTTTTTCAGCTGCTAGCTATTCGTCGACTTTGAAATGGGCTGACAGTTGATCTTTGGTTGTCGAAAGATCCATATCCACTGTTTTACGGACTCACCAGAGTTTGCACGACGACTACTAGACCACTTCCCAAACCTCCATATTGGCATCACGGGCGTCATCTCATATTCCACCAACACAAATACCTCCGCCACTGTTCGACACATGGTCTCGCGGCCGGAGGGGCCGCGATTCCTGCTAGAGACGGATGCCCCGTACATGGTCCCTGCTAACATATATGACTCGCTGTCGGAAGTCAAAGGACGACTCCCCCTCTGTCATACTGCTATGATCCCATGGGTGGCGGATTTTGCCGCTGCTAGTGGTATAGACGGGTGGGACACCGCTAGGATCATGCGGCGAGCCAACGAGAACGCTCGCAAAGTATACGGCATAACAATTAATTAATTCATCGTACGTCCGCGGTTTGACCAAGGAGCCCCTTTACTGAAAGGCCCCTGCGGGGCGAGCTCATAGGGAAAATTGTGAAGGTGTAAACGACACCGTAAGTGTGATGATCCCATAAAGGAGGAATGAACAGGGTATGACTCGGAGGACGAGGGCGAAATCGCTTGAGCGCAGTTACAATGTCTTAGTCGAGGAAATGTGGTTCGGAATGAGCTACATGTCCTGCCACCTTCCAGTCCAGAAGACAGCACCTGGTTAGACGCATTAGTGTGTTCAAATCAGAACATTTCCATACCACAGAGTTTAGGTTGCTCACGCATCACCGTGCTAGAAACTCAGAAGTACTCGAATGGTTCCAACATGACTAAAAATACAGGCTCAGACTATATAACTAACAGACAGTGATTCGCTGTGAGTGGATAGCATTCCCGTTACTTCTCATTACACTTTCTGATCGGCTGAAGTCGCCGATATGGAGTTGTGCATATCGCGGTGTAGTTCCTGTTTCTGCTTCTCGATAAACGCTTCACGTGCTTCAAAGCTGACGGCGCCAAATATGATGTCCATTTCTTCCAAGCTACGCCCCTTGGTTTCAGGAAGGAGACTACAGGGAGTGGTTAATGGAGGGGAAGGTTGACAAGATCATAGGCATACAGTGAAAAAGTGAACATGCCGCCGATGTTTATCGCACCAAACATGAAGAAGATTTTGTAACCCAAGTCGGCGAGCAAGGTGGGTGTTATCTTGGAAACGACGAAATCTGCTGTGCGTGTCAGTGATAGGACGTGTTCTAACGATTTGGAACACGCACTGAATAACCATTGTGTTCCGGAGGCAACCGCCAGACCATAATGTCGCGTACGGGTGGGGAATATATCCGACACGTACACCCAGGGAAGAGGACCCCAACCTACTGAATAGAAGCACACAAAAATGTAAAGCATGGCAGCCATAGCCTCCGATGCTGGTGGGGGTTGCTGACCGGCCTGAATGTTGCCCGCAGGGTGTGTCTTGAGGATAGCACCGACTATAAAGAACATAGTGCCCATTCCAATCGCTGAGATTATGAAGGATATCTTGCGACCGAGCGACTCGACACAGAGAAAGACGAAAACGATGGTGGCCAACACTTTGACGACCCCGTAAATGCCAGAAGCGAGAAGGGAGTTCGTTACACCCGTAAAGCCAATCTTATGGTTCCCATGAGTCGGCGAGATCGTGGCGAGCGTAGTGAGGGACATCTCACCGAACTGAAGATCTGAGGGGCATAGTAACCGACGGAATTCTGCCCGCTCCATTGCTGGAATACGAAGAGGACGAAGGCTATAACAAATCGAATGAAGTTTCCAGTTCCGAAAAATGCTTCCCTGAGACCAAGGCCCTTGCGATCTTCCTGTTCCTCTCGAATAGCTGCTTCGATCTCTGCCATTTCGTGTTGTACGACTGGAGAGTCAGGCTGCTCTTTGCGGAAGTACGCCAGAATCCCGATAGCCTCCTGAACACGTCCCTTGGAAGCCAACCAACGTGGCGATTCCTGGCTTTCGTTAGCTTGCACTTTGAGAGTCTCGTCAGGCTCAGGTACCTTGATCGTAAGTAATCCGAAGCACATCAAACCCGCGGGAATAAGCTGCAATCCAAAAGGAATTCTCCAAACCATCTCGCTATTTGCCAGATGGAGTCCGACCCCAACTGGGTGGGACAAAAAAGCAAGAAGTTGAACACCAAGCGTACACAAGAGAAACAAGAGAGTCGACTTACGATTGACGAAGTACGAAACCATGACGCCGGTGGCAACCATTACCTGGAAGATACCGGTGATACGACCGCGTACATCCTTTGGAGAGCATTCCGACACGTATGCGGGCGCGACTGCCGAGATGCCACCTATCCCAACACCAGATACGACGCGACCCCCGTATATGTACCCAATTCCTCTGCTGCCCCCCGCCACCGTGGCAAGTACCTAGTATATATGAGTATCGGTCACTCGGGGACCAGGGGCTTCGAAATTGCGCAGGATGCTCACGGCTCCTACTGAGAACACGACTGTGAATGCGACAAGCGTCCACCGACGACCGAGCCAAGCTATTAGAGTAAGGTGGGGGGAGGGGATCAGGCAGCTTGGATCAAACTTTCGAGGAGGACACACAGGTCACAAGCACGTACCAGAAATTGGTGCACTCCCAAGGGCGCCAAAGAAAGCCCCTGCTTGTAGTACCGAGACTACGTTGGAAGAGACTTGTGTATCTTTCGCCTCGTCAATCGTTCCGTCCGAGCTCACGAGACCAAAATGGGCTTCAAAGTAAGGCTGCGAGACCACGCCTCCTGCGATACCACTGCAGCACGTTGGAACTAGACCACCATCGTTAAAAACCGAACGACTTACCTGTCGTACCCGAACAAGAAGATACCCCAGTACACGACAAAAGCGAGCCCTAAGCAACATTTTAAGGAAACCGTGAAGGTGGGGCGGACGTTGCGCTTACAGTACACCCTGATGTTCTTGAAGGTATCGCCCTCCAGCATGGTGACAGAAGCTTGGAGAGGGAGAAACGTGAGCTAAGGAAGTGATAAGGACGGCTGCCGGTACAAAAGCATCCCGGCGAAGGTTTCTCTAACTGCGGTCGGCCTACGCCATGATGACTTCAGAAGTGGAGGTGACCATGGTTCGATAAATGTCAAGAACATGCCACTTCTACAGCCTCCGCACGGGGGTAAGCTTCGAAGATGCGAAATGGGCTCGACTGCCGGTGCCGCAGGATCAATATATTATGTTTCTCCACCGTCCGCGGCTAGTTCAGGTTATACATAGCTAAGGGCCAACGCGAGCCGGGCACCTGGGTTGGGATCTTGAAATGCCATTGGAGGGTCCGGGTCGCGATGGAGACTCGAATGTCTGGACAGCCTGGAAGTAGTACTCACATTGCGTTACTCGGTTGGTTGTATGTATACCGCGAAGTGCAGACGTCCATGATGAACACGACCCGCAGGGTCATCCGAAGTATCACAGATACGCCGGAACTTGTCAGCAGATGGCATCCAGGGGACAATCATGATACATTACTACTCGTCTTGCAGGTGCATTATGTAGGTTCGTGGTGAATGCGTGTGGGTACATGTCTTCGAAGCGTCACTGGGTCGATAAAATGTTCGTGATGTGCCAATGGGGAATGACAGCAAGCAAACACGCTGTAAAAGAAAGCATCCACAAATATCGAAGATGGTAATGCGGCAGGTAACCAGTAACAGGCCAGGCCAGAGGAAAAGAAAACAACAGGAGAAAAAAGAGTTCGGTGACGTTGTGTCTACAGAGTGGGGAAAAGGTGAAAACACAAATGCACGGTTGGAATACGTGGTTTAAAAAACAAAGAGGAGAGTTTGTCCGTGGTGCACGTTGCTATGCAGAGGGAATAATTAAGGCGGGGTGGGTGCGTAGGTATCTAGGAGAACCCGCATTTCCTTGATACAGTCATTTAGACGAACGTGGACCTCCTTTGCATTTTCCAGTAACGGTTTGATGTTCTCAGGAGTCATGGAGAGCTTGAAGTCAGAAACCTGTCCATCCGCATCGAGCGGTTGTGGGGGCGCAGAGCGCACGGAACCAGACTTTGTAACAATGGCGGGTAATACCTGCCCTCGCGATGGCGGCCGACGTGGACTCGCCTTCAATAGCGAAGACGCAATGCTAGCCTTGGACTTGGGTCGCCGTTGACGTTGTTCGTCTTCGGCTTCTTCGACGTTCGACAGACGAATGGATCGCATAGGCCTAATAGACCGGGGAGAAGCCTCAACCCTGAGCGATATCTGTGACGACTCCGGGCCGCGAACTGGGGTCACGGGGCGTAAACCAGCACGCTGCTCCGACGGGTACGGTAAGCGCAGCTTCTTCACCTTTATAGTTGCAGTCCCGTCGATTCCCAAAGACTGTGCAGCAGTATCAAGATCAACGGCGGAGTCAATTCGATCCCAGTCGTCTTCGCCGGTCATGTTGCTACTTCGGCTTGCGCTTCGTGCTTCGCTATGGCCGTCCCGTGAGGACTCACCAGTTGAAGACGTGCTCTTGTTCTTTTGGCCAATGCGAAATATGGATGCAAGAGAGGGACGTCGAGGAGAGGCCTTGTGATTCAAAGGGGGGCTGCCATAAGGTGAATTCTGCTGATCCCTTACAGACCTTATCGAGTCTGGACCCGTGCTCGTCTTAGATCCTCGTCGAGGGACCTGGCCATGGGGATAGTGGTGCTGGCTGTAAGCTCCCAACGATGACTCGGTACTTAGTGAGGTCGTAGACGGTGGTACGGGTGGCGGAAGAGGTGGCGGCGGTGGCGGCTGTTCGGAATGACCCCGTTTGAGCATCCTCAACATATCTCGCAGACGACTCATCCTCCGTTTTTTGCCTTCCGTCGACCCAGCCGCCGAATCCTCGGAGGGTAGTGTAACCGTACTGCTCATTGCATCACCCCACCTCCACCGCCGGTTTACGCCTGTGTCTTCAGGCGGAATGTAGTCCGGCACAGATTCTGCGTTGTTGAGCATGTCGCGTAATAAGACTAGTTGACGTTGACTTAAATCATGCCGACCAGTTGAAGCCCGCCAAGCTGGATTGGGAGGTCCAGACGACGAACTCCCAACAACCGTTGATGGTGGTTTAGACTCGTCGCCTGAAAGTGTTATCGCGCGCTCGCGACCCTTGCGAATGTCACCATCACCGTGCAAAGGTGGGGCCGACAGACCTCCAATTTGGGGATTAGCCACGGATCGCGAACCGTTACCCAACTCGATAAGGAGCTCGGCACATTCCCATGGTATTTTGTACTTGTGATTAAGGGCTTGGAGAGACGTTGCGAACTGTCTATGTTCTGACACCGCGGAGTTGGGGTTCGTGTTGGAGCGTAACCGAGAACGAGTTCTGGCAAGGGTTAGGATAGTGGGGGAGGTGGTTCGTGAGGGTGGTGCATTCTCTAACTTGGAGTTTGCCTCAGATAGGAGCTGCTCATATGTCGACTGCAACTCCTTGAGTTCTACACGAATGCAATGAATCGCTACGAAGTAGAACGTTATCACGCAATCACTTACTGTCAACGCTAGCAGCAAATTCTCTGACCATGCCGAGATCACGTTTTAATCCGATCTGGGCTTGAGTGATTCGCGCAGGAATCTTCAGATCACCCAGCGAGTTTCGTCGAGGGACAGAAGGATTCGGGGTAGGGGCCTGGGTGGTACGACCCAACGAGGCCGACTGTGGTGGAGAAGATGGAGATTTTGGAGGAGAGCGACTAGTAGCCATAGGGCTAGAACGGGGGGTGAACGAAGTAGGAAGACTGCTGGAGGGAATGATAAACGATTCCAAGCCATCGCTGATGGTTTGTGGGGGAGAGCGCGAACTAGCCTTTCCGTTGATTGTTCGAGGAGGCGAGGGCGGTTGAAGCTCTATTGGTGGCAGAAGATCTGGTAATCGTGTATCGCCCTGCTGTGACTGGTTTCGCTCATTCTGAAGATATGAACCAGACGGTAAAGGGGGAAGCGGGGTGACATCTGCCGTACTTTTCTTCTTTTTGTGCTTCTTCGGGCCAATCAAGCTGATCTTCCGCACATTTCCCATGAAGGATCGACTGCCTTCCTGAGCCTGAACGTCGAGCTCCTCCAAACTCTCCGTCGGTGTTGGCGTCGAAAATACCCTCGCTGATGCTCGACCGGTTGAAGACCCATATGATGCATGTCTGGTCCCTGTCCCAGACGAAGATGGGAATTTGCCATTCGGAACTTGCATCGACGTGGGCCGCCTTGCATTCACTGACAAGGATGGTTTCGTTGAAGATGACTCGGCCGTCTCGTTGTTACTATTCGGGTCAAATGTCCGGCCCAGTTTCTTCCGCGATAATTTGCTACTCGGGGTGGATGGTACGGACACGTCCATTCCGGACTCCGAGCTGAAGGCCGTGATGAGATTTTCCAGGCTCTTCTCGTACTTGAGCTCGGTTGGGGGCGGCGGCGGCGGAGACCCTGACCCAGGGGCGCCGCCAGGACGAAAAAACCAACCTGAACGAGTATTAGTGCCGCCGCTGGTGGAAGGTACAGCAGCAGGCTGGAAGACTGTGCTAGGCGGGCGAGGAGTGCCTTCTTGTTCGTGATTACCACTGAGCTCGTGCGCCACAACCTCCGTCGGGCCTGTGCTGGCCCGTTTCCTTCTAACACCCCATTTCTTTACGGACCCAATGCGAGAAAGAAGAGGTGTCTTGTTACTACTAGGAGTGGCTTCTGCAGCTGGTGGGGGAGGCGGAGAGGAACGTTCTGGAGTTGATGGCGGTAAGGGTGGTGTGGAATCCCGTTGCTCCTCTATCAGTTCAAAGACATTGTCGTCTAAATTGGGAGGGCGAGATTTCTTCCTAAGTCTTCGACGTTCGCGGTGTATAGGAGGACTTGGAGGGAGCATCGATAACGAGGGACCGGATGCACTGGGTTTGAGTGCTAGGTGGGACGTGGACATATATCCGACGGAATTCCGACCGCTTGTCGTAGGTATCGAGAAGACAGAAACACTGGGAGATCGGGGGAATGGCTCCACCGTATTGTGCAACCCTTGTGGGAGTGCGGGGACGGGGGGCGGTGGTGACGACTTGCGATACAAAAGAGAGCGACTTCTGGTGGTGACGGTCCTGTCTTCTTCTTTGTCCCCGAAGCCGAACTCCCCTTCGTCGTCAGACGAGTCAACGTAAGCATCTTGTCGGGATCGTTTGGACATTGGAGTGTTATTTTTCTCTGCGTATTCAAAGTCATCGTCCCAGTTGTCATGGTCAGCAGGCGCTTTGTGGCGAGAGGGTGTGCGCATTTTCCAAGAGGTGGACTGACGTTGACGTTGAGCCGGTGAGTCCGTCTTATCCTCGAAATCGTCGTCCCAGTTCTCAGCCTGCGTTATGGGGCGCTTGGTTGGCGTCGAGGGACCCGCCTCCGCCCAGTTCCGGAGTTGGACGTGTAGACCTGCTTCAGACGGGTGCTTCCTATCTTCCAGTAGAGTCATGATGCCCGGCTTTGTAGCCGAGGAGCATTCCGCATCCCAATCTTCTGAGAAGTGGGAGCTCGCGACCGACAGACGAGGTTCAGTCATAGCGTGTGCCATCTGCGTAGCTGCCCTTCCACCGACCTGGGAGAATTCAAAGTCATCGTCCCAGTTCTCGGCTGGGGCTGTAAAAAGAAGGGATCACATCAGAGACGTTCCACGCACGAATGTCGGTGCATCGACTACGAAAGTGAAGTTGGGATACCTAATGGGTGATTTCGCGAGCCCATGCGCGTTCGGGGACGAGCAGGAGCTCCGTTTTCAAAGGAGTTTGTTTTGCTCGTCGTCGTTAGGAGCGAGGGAGTACGTTCAGCAGTAGGAACAAACTTATGGGGGGTACGTCGGTGTTGATATTTCGCTTGTGCAACGAGACTTTCGTCGGCCATTTATGTTTGCCTTTGCTTTGACGTTGAACATCATCACAGCCAAGGTGGCAATCAAAAGCAGTTTCTTATTTTACGACTATGGAACTGACACCCTCCAAAGCGAGGAGCAGGACATGTGCTGTCCACGGCTCAAAGGAGTGCCAGCGCTACCCAAAGAATAACAGGTTGGTAGTCACTGGAGACACCGAATTGGACACCACCGTGGTGGAGCTAGAGCATCAGATCCTGGCTGGCATGTCGCCGTGGCCTCGGCACGATGACTTTGATTTCAACGCCACGCATCGGTGCCAACCTAGGCCCCCCACTGGCCGCGATCGTGGTCCTCCATACAAACCAGGACACGTCATCTTAGGGGCCTTAGAGCTTGTACGGAAAGCGCAGTTTACCTGAAGTTTACAACCTGCTGAGCTTGGTCTTGTTTGACGTAGTGGTGGAATATTCCGGGTCAATTCATCGGAGATTGAAATGTGGTTTCCTCTCGATGGTAATATGTCCTCGCCTCCACATCTCGCCTACGCTGATACTCGACGTGAGCTTATCCGGCGAATACTGGTCGAAGTCTACAACGTTTTGGGATCAAACATCGCAGCACTGATGGCAACAGAGGATCCAGGAGTGGAGACGGAACCAAAGCTTCGCGCTGACTGGACACCCGAAGAAGTCACCGCACTCGTACGCTACTTGCACGAGCATCGCGCGGAACGAGGCGATACCGGGAACTTTCGTCAATCTACATACGCCAACGTTGCCGAGCACCTTCGCCCACTCCATGTCTCTGGAAAGATAAAGGATCACAAGAATGTTTCTATCAAGTGGGGTGCGGTACGTTGTTTTCATCTCTTGCTTCCCGGTTCATCTCACTGACATCCAGCATAGCTCAAACAAACCTACAACGCGATCGTGACTTATCGCAGCAAATCGGGTGAACACTGGGACAATGAGTGTGGGGCAAACATCGGCGGAGCGCTTGCGGCGGAGAGTTGGGGTAAGTACATCGCTGTGAAGGTACGTATTCACTATCGATGGACGATAGGTTTTACTGAAGTTCACTCAGGGAAATGTGCACATGAAGCCCTTCCGCAACAAGGGCTGGGAGTATCTGGAGTACTTGGAGGATATCTTTCCGCAGGGGGGTGCTACTGGCGCCCACGCTTTCCGTGCTGGGGCATCAAACCCCATCCCCGTTGCAAGTACCGATGGTAGCAACGCATCTGGCACTACTCCCATCCCCCCTCCATCTGTCAGTGATTCTATTCCTGTCTCTGTCGTGTCTGTTGGCAGTCTGGCTATCGCTTCCAACCCTATCACTTCTGATCCCCCCGCTTCCAACCCTCCCACTTCCACTTCGGGTGGAAAGCGTTCATTCAACACGATGTCTGCCGATGTCACGGATACAGCCCCCCCTTCCCTCCTCTTTTCAAACCAGTGTCCCCCAGCAACTTCCGTGACGTCCGCTCCCAAAAGCAAGCGCAGTCGAACCTCGTCAAGCAAGGCCAACCCTCAAGGCAGTTCACACACCGTTGCAGTCGTTTCCGTCGATAACACAATCCGGCGCCTGGGGGACCAGCTCTCAACTACGTTCATGGATCCGCTTATGGCTGTTCGGATGGCCACTCAATCATTGTACAGGGATTCAGAGATACTGCCTCACCACCGTGCGTATATGACGCGCCAATTCTCAGCCAATTCCAACACTGCAGCTGTTTTTATATCATTACCGGACGATGAAGCGCGGCGCGCGTATGCTGCAGACATGTATACCAACTCAAGATTAGCACCGGAGAGCAGTGAGGCCGGAAATCAATTTGCGTTGTAACTTCATCTTTTGCTGTTCCTGTCGTCGTCGTTTTCTGTAGCCAAAAATCATGTTTGTAGTACCTACAAATTCTATCGCATTTTGGCTAGTCTCACATGTCGGGCGTGCTTCAAAAACGAACTCTGATCCACTCTGGTAATTACGAATACTACGTAGCTATAACACACTTGCGACTTCTTCAAAAAAATCTGATTCCGTGTCTGATGCTGTACCCGTCCCATTTCTCTGCGCTCGTTCCTTCAAGACAGTCTGATAATCATTCCACATCGCGACTGCAATATCGTCCCGCAACCTGCTCACAGTGAGATCATCCGCTTCAGTTGCCCTGCCTGCGGCCACCTGAGGACCGACTGGAGTCCCCGGCCACAGCTGGCACTCATCCAAGTCTTCATCGGCATCGACCATGATATCAAGCTCGTCCTCATTCCCATCGCAGCTGTAAATAAAATTGTGCAGTGCGCACAGCGCGGCAGGGATGCGTGCTTGCACGTCGACATCGTACTCAGGAGCCAGGAGAAGTATTCGGAACCGGCGCTTCAAAATGCCGAAGATTCTTTCAATAACATTCCGGGCAGATGCGTGCCGTAGGTTAAATAATTCCTCCTTAGTCGAGGGTCTGTGAAAATCAAATAAAAATAATGGAAAGAAAAGGAAAAAAAAGCGATCTTACCGGGTGTTGGCGCGGCCCCACTCTGCAAGATGATATCGGACACCGCGATAAGGGACAAGTAACTCACGACGCGAGGGGTAGCCGGCATCGGCGAGGAGATATTTTCCAGGGGGGATTCGAAGATTGGTAGATATGGCATCACCATAGACACGAGCATCGGTTGCCGACCCTTCCCACCCTGTTAGCGTGTATACAAACTTCAGTCCGAAATCGCAGATGAAAAGACCATTTTGAGAGAGAAACCCTTTGCGATTGCGGTAGTTCGAACGTATGATTGCTGGGGGGGATACGGGGATGTGACAGCCGTCTATTGCACCAATAGAGTTCCGAAAGTACGGCCAGAACTTGGGGTTACGTCGTATCTTCGGATGGACAGGCTCGTTGGTTGGAAACCGCACGTGGGTGGAATAGAAAGGTCGATCGGAGAATATAAAGAGCATTTTCTTGAAGTAGCTGTTCACCTATAGGGTCAAATATCGTTACAACTTTCATGAAAACTCACCGAGATACTGTGTCGTTTGAACGCTGAAAGCGCTCCGCCACATGCCTGATCGTCAGGCCGGTCACACACGTGTACATGAATATCGAAAGCTGTTCTTCCAGGGTAACAAATTTGGAGTCGCGGTGACCCATAGCTCGTAGCTCCTCGATGAGCCGGATGAAATCCTCCTTGTACATGCCGAGCTCACAGCGGATACGTCCGGGATGACCTTTGAGAAGTTCCTGGACCCACGTTTCACCAGAGAGGCTGGAGGTGTGGTACGGTATTGGATCCCTACGAATTCCCGAGTAGAGAAGATCAGCCAACAAGCCCAGAAGCGTCTGGAGAAGAGTGAAGATGTGCCGTACTATGAGTCGGCGCACGTCGTAATGCTGATCGGGCGGCATATGCGAAGGGTGTTCAAATGTTCAATCTCCGACACACTCGATGGTGAGCTCGTGCAAACAAGACCAAGCTCAGCAGGTTGTAAACTTCAGGTAAACTGCGCTTTCCGTACAAGCTCTTACGTGCTACGTGTAAGAGCGTTGATTTGGAATACCGACACGACTTGCTTTATGCCTTGCACTAACTGAACAGTGTCAATCGCTCGACTGAAGGATACGTTCGAGAATGAGACAGTCCCAGCCATCGGACGCGATTTCTTTTCGATAAGATGGTCACGTGACCGGATCGAAATCGCGAATCGGAACGCGTATTTACGACTGTGGGCGGCTTTGATGGCCAGTCGTGAGTAGTACCGTACCGGTACGTTTCCCACCTAACCTCTTCACGAGTGACTCCGATGTCTCCCATAAGAACAGTGCGTACACCGATTACCGCTCTTGAGACACTTAAGACAGAATGCTGCAATAGCAATGGACGCGTCTCATCCGTTTCGTCGCTGCAGAGACATCACAGGTCCATATTGGACAGCCAGTCGACCCCACCCTCGATGGTGAGACAAACTTATCACCGCAGGTCTGTACTCAACGGCATACAGTCGGGCTCGCTGCTTGGAACAAGCAAGTCATTCGGGCACACGAGATCTTGGGGTCCGCTCTTGACCCTGGCGCACAACTCACGAATACCGTACTTACAGTCAGAGAGTTGCTATCCCCCCTCTCGAGAGAGGAGGTGAAGACGGTTCGCTGCCTTGGCCTCAACTACACCGATCACGCTGTGGGAATACCCGTTATTTTTCTGAACGCGGTAGTATGCTAACGGTGGTCATTAGGCAGAGGCTAAAATGGAAAAGCCACCGTAAGCAGTTGATCTCGCGCATCTTGTCAATGTGCACACTTAGATGTGTACGCAGAGTACCGATTCTTTTCTATAAGCCTTTAGCGTCCATCATTGGTCCCAATGCTCCTATCTTCATCCCAAGGGTTGCACAACCGGTGGAAGTTCACCTTCCGGACTATGAGGTCGAATTGACCATCGTGATCGGGAAAGCAGCTAGAAATGTCTCCGAGGCTGATGCCCTCGATTACGTTCTTGGCTATACAGGGGCAAACGACGTGGGTGATAGCCTGCTTGCTTGTTGTAGTGTTGGCCTTACAGATCCTGTTAGGTCTCTTTCCGGAAACATCAAATGACGACGTCGCAGTGGGGCTTTTCCAAGAGTTTTGGTTTGTCAATTCTTGTGTCATTTCACCCAGTTTTCCTAACGTCTTTACTTCCAACAGATAACACGACACCTCTCGGTCCGTGTATCGTTTCAAACAACGCCATCCCCGATCCTCAGCTCATCCCCCTCACTTGCAATCTCAATGGAAAAATTCTTCAAAACGGGAATACCAAGTAGGTCGATAATACACATATACGCCACACACTCTTATTTACTTGATGTACAGGGATCAAATCTTCAATGTTCGCAAAACAATTGCTTTTCTCTCACAGGCCACGACTCTCGAACCTGGCTCGGTCATCTTGACCGGAACCCCCGCTGGAGTTGGGTACGTACGGAAGCCTCCGGTTGTTTTGAGAAAAGGAGATGTAGTACATGTTTGGCTTGGCCATGGTATAGGCACACTTGTGAACCCCGTTGTCGAGGAGGGGGTGACACGTGCCAGGCTATGAGCCTGTTTACTTCCAGTGCTCGTTCGGAGTATCTTGGAAATGTGTGTATTGATTGCAGTTTGTTCAAAATGGGAACTGGGTTGTCGGCAAGCCATCCTCAAGCTCTGTGAGCCAAGTCATGCACTGTAAGCCCCCGGTTCCATGCCATTATGTTCCTGTCACCCTCGGGAACACCAAGGACAGCCTTCTTCTCGGGTGTAACATTCTAGCATACACAATGGCATATCCCCCTCGAGGCCAAGGACCGCTCTGCTCATCTGCTCTTCGAGTAGCTTCATCGAGTATTTTGTGAGTCATCCGTGAGTAGCGGACACAACGTCCGTGTGCCACGGTTCTAAGGCAATCAACGGACACCCGAATTGCGCAGGGCGGACACGTAAAGATTAACACTTCTTTGACCGTGGATATCGGCGAGCGTCTGCAGGGCAGGAGAGGCTCAGCCAACGCACAGGAATGTTCGGACCTACGCACCTCTAGATCTCTCTAGCCTCACGTGAAAGCGACAATTGTTTTACCACAGCATTGTTACGGATACTTATTTATTAAAGTGTTGACGGGAGCCATTGAAATGGATGAGTACATGTAGAAGAACCACCGATTCCAGTCAAAACAAGACATATTGATAACACATTCCCACTGATTCATCTTTCGGGAAATGAATTATTGAATATCGTAAGCGATCTTAGCGGGGCATCTAGCAAAACTGTTAGGAGCGATGCAAGCAATCGGAAAGGAAAAACTCAAACCGTTTCTCAACACCCTTATTGGAAACCAACATCTGTCAGGCCCAGTTTCTGGAGAAATATAGCGTTAACTCACATTCTCTTTCCAGGCATATTGGGCAGCCAATTCCGTCAGACCGAAGGCTAAGACGACATCATACTTTATGATATAATAACCTCCATTAGAGACATAACTTGAGGTATTTATGAGTTGCCCGTTGTCAACGACGTTGCAAAGAGTGGAATAGGATCCTGTGTAATCAGGTTCAAAATCGAAATCAAGGGAAAAGCCGCTCAGGAGCACCTGCATCTACGTCCGTCCATCGAGGGTGTGGAGAGCTACCTTTGTAGCAAAGAATTGGGTCTGTCACACGTCCAAAATCAGATCTGTTGGTGGAGGTTCTATTATAAGATCGACGGAATTCTTTGTCTCTGAGACTTTGGTATCCTTGCGAGTCTAGTGAGTCTTGCAGATGATGAGGAGTAAGCAAACAACACACCTTCGGTAAAATGATACCAAAAGACTTAGGCAAGCGTTGGTGGCCGTCCACGCCGCGGAAGACTTGTGACGAGCGTTGGCGATGCTCCTGATCATTGGGGTCATATGTGGCATTAGATCTAACGCCGCACGCATATTTAGAGACTCGTGCGGTGACGGAATGATCGATGAAGTAGGATACACCACCGTCGGCGACGGCTTTGTTGCTAAGAGTGAGAAAATCAATAGGAGTGACAAAGGCTTAGGATTTCATACTCACACGTTGCTATCCGGACGGAAGAATTTAACCCCCAAAGATTTCATGGAAATCTCGATCTGATTATACAGCCAGTCACTGGCTGCAAATCCTCCAACCAGAAAAAACAGTCTGTAACATATGTTAATGAAACTTCAGACTGGGATTAAAAAAACCTCACAGAGATCGTTTTCTTTGCCGTCCTGCGTTGTTCTTTGACAGCATCGACAATACAGTCTATCGAGGGTTTAAAAAATCCCGCAACGTTTTCCCTAGGCGAAAAGATCACAATCTTGCTTGGAGAAACACGACGCAGTAGCATACTTCTCTAGCCTGAGTGATCCCTTAAACATTCCAAGTTTGGCGTCTTTTTCCAGGGAGTTGGACGGAACAAACAGTGGCCTATTATTGCGGAACGTCAACTTGGATTGTTTATCAAATGCATTGACGATATATTTGATGTTGTCCTGAAATTTCGAACCATTAAGACGATCTAGAAAAGGCGCACAGTCTCAGTAAGCGACAGCGGGGGGAAAAGAATATATTTACCTTCGATGAAACATCGTGCGCGGTTGGTGACATAGATTGAGCCTTGAAAGAAGCCTATACCACATATCGTCAGCATTTCAAACCTACGAAGATTCAATAGGTTTATCAACTTACATTGAGCCGCGGCTATTTCCTCGAAAGTGTTCTTCTCCTTCGCAGCCAAGTTTCGACTGTAGGCACTGATATCGATTGTTCCTCCTCCGGCGTCTACAATAAGCACACCTTCGCCTCTCTAACATCCAAGGTCAATCTCACTGAAAGTGATCCAACGCGAAAAGATTTACCTCCATCTCAGGTGTCCTTAACCCTCTTTGGATGCAAAGATGTAGACTAGCCTCTCCCTCCGTCACAAAGCGAACACGAGCGCGCCCAGCATCAGTGTCCGGGACCAACTTGGCACGGACAGCAGCCTGACGCATCTGCGCCTGCTGCGAACCCTCCCACCCGTTTGGATGTGTGAGGATGAAGTCGATAGCGTTATTTCGGTCCATCGAGACCAAAAAGTCGGGCTGATTGGGAAAGGTTTCTTGGATGTATATGCGCGTGCAGTAATACAAGTATTCCATGAAGTCGACATAAATGTCGATAACTGTCTTATTTGGTGGTAGCGGAGTGATCTGATCGGCGGCGTCGGAGGTTATAGATGACTTGGGTCTAAGATGCATTTTGAACCTGTGAATTATGAAGTTCAGGAGTGCGGAGGTGCGGTCGAGACAAAAGGTGACTCAACCATTGGACCTTTGTCCAATTTTCAACCTCGTCAGGGTCAAAATCTCCGAGATCATCAATCCCGGTTGCACGGACTTTGCCTTGCTCATCATAGTAAATTACCGTTGGGATCTTGCAATTGCCGCCTACGTGCCCTTGATGAGGAAATCTAATAGAAAGGGATCGGTCAAACAAGTTGGTCAGAGATTGGAGGAAAACGATCTGTACCTCGTGACAGGGAATATTTCTGGGATTTCTCCTGGGGTTAGGATACTACGACGGGCGTCGTTAACTATCACTCAATAATTGGATTATAGTAACGAACCTATATGAAACGCCACTGTAGGTTGTGCCGATATCGAATGCAATCACTAGTCTTCGGGATGCACCCGTGTATGGAGAACGTGCTAGTGGTGCCATGGTGGAAAGAGGTGGTATTGGTTTACTTCCATGATGAACCCAGATATACAAATTCTTCTCCGCCCGTGTACGCGCAAGCCATGATAAGCGCTGCGTTCCTTGTGCGGTTAGAACTTAGGCCCAGGGGGTCCAAGGGACCCTCCGGCAATCCACCAGGCTCCGTCCCACCCTGCTGCTGGACCCGGGTATGATCGCATCCGAGTGCAGTGTGTTTGCGTGTATTTGGTACTACCACGTGAAAAAATTCTGAGGGCTCCAGCCTAGCTGTATCCCTCGAACCCTCCAGCAGCATTCGAGGGATAATGTTAGGCCGAGCTTGAAAAGAATATTCACCAAATATACACGAACACTCTGCACTCGGATGCCATCCCTCATACCCTCCAGCAGCAGGATGGGACGGGGCCTGGTAATTTACTTGTTATAGCTTGTTGTTACAAAGCAGCCCATTTTGGAAATTTCCGACAAGCTCGGAACAAAGCCCGACCAATCCAGTTGTCATCTCCTCGGTGGCAAAGCCACTTGCCAAGGGTCTTTTCAAATGGAACGTTCCCCGTGAACCTTGTAAACCTGGATAAGGGTAACAATGTGGAAAGTTATATGGCGAGAAGATAGCATGCCAAAATATTATAGTTCATAGTAATCAATGAACCTCTTCACTTGTGCTCAAGGACTTGAAGAATACAATGCTACCGGAGGACGCGGGCTACTTATTAAAATATCAGAGAAGACATGCAGCAGGATTAAATTGGCTTACCGTCCATAGGCACGCTAGTAGCGGCGGAAATAGACGTAGCTGATGCTGCATAGGCTACAAGATCGCGAACTCAGCCAATGAAATTAAATCCGGGTGGTGATTAGGTTAAGTTGGGCGCCGCGATGTGAAGTGTGGAATGATGAATTCACAATCTTCGTGATCTAATGGGCCAAGGCACTCGTGGAAAAGCGAGACGCAAATAGGCCTTGAGGCGTGCATAGCCACAGGATAGCTGGTGGATACACAGTGGTGCGAGGACAGCGCTACGGCAAGAAAGATACAACTACAAAGGTAGATGCCAGGAGAAACCCGAGACCCGTGAGGCACAAAAGCGAGAAAAACTAGAATACATAGGCTTGAAAATAGACCAGACAGAGCCACGTAGGGAAAACAATATTATGACGGCGATGAAAGTACGATATGGGGTACTTAAGCTGCGGAGCGCCTTCAAAGATAGAAAGGGACCGGTAATTCCCTGACACAATTGGTCGGATGGAAAATATCGGGTGCTGATAAGGTCCGATTGAGAAGGCTAAGCTGGCTTGCGCCTTGGAGCCAAGCTGGCCACAACATCACGTAGGCACCCATATCATGGTCCAGGCGGCACCCTCATCCCATCAGTCTTCGATCCACCACCTCTCTCTCTTACTTGTGAACGGAACAAATGTTCTGGGGGTCGGGGCCATCGAAAGACGGAGAGCAGCCGAAGGCGCCGCGAAATGAACGAGTCGATAGTGGTGCAGTGGTGATCGCTGGCAACCAGTTGTCGTCGACAGCGAACGCTGCACGTGGAAGTGGAACTAACGCCGGCTACGGTGATGACGGCAGATACGGTTCATCGATACGGTCCTCTGAGCGGGCATCGTCCGACCGTTCTTCGGAATCCGATTATCGGGCCAAGTACAAGGAACTGGAGCGGAAAGAACGGGAATCCCGCAGGCGGTATGAACAGCAGCTGGCAGAGAAAGACCGTAGGTTGCAGGATATGAAGTCTCGTCAGCAGGCCATAGCGCAGGAGGAGTGGAAAACGAGGGAGGCGTTGAATTCGGAGGTTCAACGACTGAAATCCGAACTTCACTGGACGCGAGGACAGTTGAGTCGCCATTCGCAGGAGAATATGATATACAAGGATGAGATACGTCGAGCGGAGACGCAGAATGAGGAGACGAAGAGACGTTTGGAAGAGAAGGCGAACGAGCTGAAGGGGGCACAGGCGTTTCTTAAACATGCCAACATGCTGTCCGGCGCTGACGTGATCTCGCTGGTCGACAGGCTGAACTCAGAGGTTTATCAGGGAGCGGCGTCCATGGTTGACACGTTCGAGTTTGAGGGGGCGAGCCGAAGGATGGACGATGCGGAGTGGAAAAGGGCAATGGGTGCCACATCCAAGACGATCGGCGGAGAGCTGACACGGGCTCTCATTGCACAGCGCGGGATGGATAAGGACGACTACGACCCTATATTGGTTCAGTATGCGCTTCAGACGTGTTTGACCTTCTGTTGTTTCAAGATATGCATATCTTGGGCACCTGAGGAGGAGAACAGTCAATTTCTTAGGAGCGTTTATTCCGAGATCCAGAAGAAAGGTTCGTAAATGATTCCAATCACTCGTCGTATGATGTCCTGACTGTCTGTCTGTATCGAACAGAGGATCAGGTTGTAGCAGGAAGATGGCGAGCATTGACTCGTGCTCACATCCGGGAGACTAGAAACCCAGAGGCGGAGACGAAGCAGATCATCCGTGAACTCTGTGCTGTCTTGATTGTTACTGGTTGCTCCGACAAAGAGCTGTCGACAGAATTCGAGAAGGACTTGTTGGAGATCACTACCCTCGCAATCCGAGTACAGACAGCTATAGGCGAGTCAATCACGTCCATGGACCTTGAGGCCTACATCCTTCCACCGGGGATACCATTTGACGCTGCTCGTATGGAGGAAGAGGGCGGAAGTCAATCGCAGGGTAAGAAGACTGTCGGGTGTACTGGACTGGGTTTGGCCCAGTAGTCAATGGGGATAGTACGATATTGGTCAGGGCGAAAGTCTTATTGGATTCAGCATTGTAGGTAGCCTAGGTCGACTTTCGTCTCGTATGCCATCCAGATCACTGTATATTAGTTTGAAATTAGAGTCTTGTTTTCGATATAAATGTTGCTTGCTGATCCTTGTATTACAAGGTGGGAGCTGGAGCACTGGCCTACTGATCATTCATTCATGAGTAGTTGACTGACCTTGCTGTGTTGCTTAGTTGACCGTCACGGTCGCTGGCTGGGACAACACCTATACTATCGAAGTCGATGGGCATGTCGTCCGGAGCCGAGAGGACGGCATCTATTCCTTTAACGATGGACTTGCTGAGGAGTGGGTTATCGTTTTCAGAGAAGCCGACAGAACACATACGTGAGTCTCTATTGTTGAGACCGATGAGACGATCAGATGATGATGTGACGATACTTAGCATCCAGAGGAAGGCTGGTCTAGTAGCACAGCGTGGACTGCTCCTCCCTATCCAAACACACCTGACCACTGCAAGTATGGCTCAGTGGTGCTGGTCTCGCATTTAGGGGGCTTATCATGACGTGTTTTCGGACACCGCAACATCCTCCCACCAACCGTTCTAATTTTGACCTCGCACAAGAATGAGGTGATCCAAGATTGTACTGGATTCAAAGCTGGACGTCTCAGATACTAGCGCAGTTTGACATCTGCAACATACCATGTCCAGTTCAGGGGACATAGTAACAACAACTGTGGTACCATGTCACCAGCTATGCGATTCCGTCGGCCTTTGGAAAACTCGGGATCTCGATACTAAATGAGAAAGCGAGGAGCCGGCAACAAGGCGGGATCGCAGAATTTGCTGTCGAGATGGGTAAAGAGGATATCTGACTGGGCTACTTTTTGATGTGAGAGTATGATCTGTTGTAACGAACCCTCTCCATTAACTGGTTAGTACGTGTCATAGAGGGCAGGTCAGCAATGTCAAGTATACCAATTGAGTCAACAACTGACGAGTTCGTCGCCTGGTTCAGAGTGTGTTGAACATCGTGCAAACCATGAAACGCCTGGCCCCGAGGATTTGCATGACACCAGTGGACCAGAGGGCTGCGGGGGTGCGCTGATCACAGACATCAATCGTGGTCTGGTTGTCGTGTGGAGCCGTAAATG